>JAULKJ010223336.1:0-13859 GCA_032355405.1 Rubia balearica
GAAGCATTCTCATCAATGTTAGCATCCGATTGGTTCCAAAATGTTTGCTCATGCGTTAAAATAGGCCGATCCGTCCAACCAGTTTCACACCTGATGTTTGCACATGATTGCTTCCTCTTCTTCAATATTTCAGATAGAGGATCAACGAAACTTGCACAGACACTCAATCTTTTTGCAGCTTACTCGGGACAAAGAATTAATTTCCCGAAGTTCGCACTGCTAGTCAGCCTAAACATAGATTCAAGAACCAAGGAATGACTCAGAAATACTTTTAGATTTTTTGCAGATCTACTCAAGGAAAAATTCCTAGGTCAAGATATGGATTTCACGTGGCCAAAGGTTGGAATGTTTAACAAGCTAGTTTAGAGGGTAAGGGGAAAAACTTCTATATGGAAGACTGTGGATATGTCGTTCATGGGAAAAATCCCCCTCGGTAAACATGTTTTGGCTTCAACAACAAATATACACTTAGCACCTTTCTAATACCCTCCACAGTTGCCAAAAAGATTGATAACCACCTCACCAGGTTCATTTGGGCAGGGGATGCTGATGGTAAAGGAATACACTGGAAATCTTGGGAATTAATGTGCCATACCAAGTGGAAAGGAGGTTTAGGAATGCGCTCAACAGAGCAGATAAACCAGTCTTTGCTTGGAAAATTAGCATGGAAGCTAATAACTGATAAACATTCTTTTTCTCCCAATTCTTTCTTAATAAGTACTGCAGCAATGAGGATTTCCAGAGGGTTAGACTGACTGTGGGAAGGAGACCTGATTACGAGCGGTCTCAAATGGAAAATATTGGATGGTTTGGGAATAGATATCCAGGATGAGTGGATTCCAAATCACCAAAACCCTATAACGTACGAAAGTCATCTTCTACCTCAGCTAGGATTCAAAGTGAGTGACCTAATTGATTGCAACAAACATTGTCGCATCCCCTTACTAAGACTGTTTTTCAGCCCAAGAATAGTAAACGACATTGTCGGTATCCATATTCCTCCTGCTCCCCTAGGATAAAAAGATTACCAATTCTGGGGATAAGGAATGGATCGGAAAATCACAAGCAACACCAACATGTCCGGCGTTAAGGAAAAGGAACATGGAGGTATCGCCTTTCTGCCAAATCTGCATTCCTAATTGGAAACCACAACACACATGATACTAGAGTGTGAATTTGCAATGAGATTTTGTAGAGCACCAAGACTAGTTTCGACTTTCTTCAGGGTAAGCCAATCCTACTCTAAACCTGGCTGAAGGAATTTTTCAAGAGGGCACCAGAAAACGAGGACATCAATTTCACACGCATCATCATGTGGGAAATCTGGTGTGCAAGAAACAAAACAACAATAGGGCAACAAAATACTCTTTGTGGAAACCGTCTTAGCAATCATCAAGGCTACACAGGCGGATAATACTGAATGACACTCAATAGGAATCGGTAATCTTGTCAATCCTAACACAAACCAAGCAATCCTGGGTCAAGTACAAGAGCAGAAAACAAAACAGGCCAAAGTAAGAGAGAGTCAATTAATATGGCACATGCAGGATGGGTAGCTCAACCAAGTCTATTCCAGCTGGACACGCATTGATACTGACGCGGCCTTCAGAATTCAAGATAGAAAGGCAACTGCAGCGTGGTCGGCTATACGAGGTGAAAAGCCAAGTGGGTGGCAGGGATCGCGGAATATCTCGGCGCTTTCGACAGTTCAAGCAGAACTCATGGCTATTCATGAGTCAATGGAGGATGTAAGAAACAGAGCAGCATCAGATATCTGTGTTCGTACAGACTGCGAAATGACACTCAACCACATTTACAACTTTCCAAACATCCCACCAGGACTTAAAGGGCTATGGTGTTCAATAGAATACATATAATTAAAGTCTTGAGATCAATTGTAATCAATACTCATAACCTGGAAGGACATGTAATATGTACCACCAAACAATTATGTATGCCAATATAAGTGGTCGACTCTTTGTTTAAAAAAATAAAAAAGAATCACTAGCACCATTAATCCTAAAACCAATCCTAAGCCGTCCGCACACCAGTATTCAAGCCAACAAATAACAAAAACCCAATAACTATTAGTATAATTGTCAAAAATGGCTAATTCCAACAAAAATTGTTCCAAATAAAAGTTTAGAACAAAAATACCCGTAACGAGGCGTGGGTAATCTGGACAATTAACGCTTAAAGTTATCCTAATCCGGTATTTGATTGTATTGTGGAAGAAATTCTCCAATTTGACTTTGAAGAAACCCAAAAGTTATGATTCTTGAGCATGTGGCCAAATTTGGGGTCGAATTTTTGTGTTTTAGGGATTGGATTAAAGGTATTAAAGAATAGCAATATTATTACTTGTACTTGTAATTAGATTGGATTCCTTTTCCTTTTTCGTATCAGCCTTTGTACCTCTATATAATGTACCCAAGATCATGAATACAAACACACGTTATTACCCTTATTCTCTACATGGTATCAGAGCCAGAAAACCTGAAACCCTAAATTTTTCCTCCTAAATTTTCCGCAACGCTGCCCCATTGTCCACGCGTGACCTTCACGCGATGTCGATCCTAGCTTACTTTCTACCATTAAAAAAATTCATTTCCGCCGAGTTCTCCAATCAGTCATTTCCTTTCCGCCTCCAATCAGTCTTTGCCTTTTCACCAAGCTCTCTGATTAGTCATTTGCATTTTTGCCAAGCTCTCTGATTATTTTTTGCCTTTTTGCCAAGCTCTCCGATCAGTCATTTCCGTTGTCGACGAACTGCTTCTACGGTGTTAGATTTTTTTCAGTTTTTGGTGCCGACGAGCTGCTTCTCCTGCGCTAGATTTTCTACATCGTCAACCTGCCGATGCTTATGTTGATAGGGGTCCTTTTTCGCCTTACGATTCTTTAATGGAACCTTGGGTTCACAAATAACCCTGAGATCATCATCGGCGTCAACCGTCGAGCCCTCTTTTTTGGAGAGCTTGTTCTACTCCATCTGGCCACCCGCTCCAGAAGAAAAAATGCGTAAGAGATCCACTCGCGCGACAAACCAGAAAACGCGTGCAGTCACGAAAGTTTGACAAAATTATGCTCCTTCTTTCATTATCGCGTGTTTACACGTGAGATTACAGAGGTGCGCGCCTTATTCCTCACCACGTGATTACACGCGTCTGATCCACCTTGTTGCCATTTAACCCATATTAGTTGTTGTCTCCTCGAGAAGTTTTATTTATTTATTTTTTAATATATCAAATAAATTATGGTATGGCTATTTTCATTGGCACCGTCCCCTCACTATCATGATTTGTGTCTGCGACCTCTGGCTTCCCTGTCCGATATGATTTTGGCCCATATCTGTGTTACGATAAATGGAGCACGACTTTTAATTTATTTAATCAGTTAAATTACTCTTCTGACCATGGGTCAGGTAAACCTATTTTACCTTTGATTCTCGATTCAGGTGCCTCATATCACATGACTGGTGACAAAGGTTCTTTGATTGAAATTATTGCTACAACCTATTCTATTAACGTTCTACTGCCCGATGGATCTTTGTCATCTGTTACAAAATATGGTTCTTTGCATTTTGGAGATATTAGTCTTACTCATGTGCTTTACATATGCTACACTACGATGCAACTTATAATCATGCTCTATATTGTTGTTTGCCTTAAAATGTTTAGCTTTGCTTACAGAAAATTATTGCATTTTACAGAAAATTAGTACGAAGACTGTGATTGGCGTGGGAGAATAGCAGGGGGAGGTTATTGGCTTCGTCTGCTGGATACGCATGTTCAGTCTCATATCCAGCAGTCAATTTTGATGTGACCATATTATATGGTGAATTTGGTACCTTCTTAGATTCATTTTGGTTGAGTTTAATCCTCCGAAGACCCTATTTTACCCTGAATTCATATTATTAGTTTTGAGAGCGATTTTATCGCTTTTTTCACTTATAATAAGAATTCTGTGAGACAAGGTAATTATAGAAGATTAGAAGATCTTGAAGAATCCGCTTTGAAGACAATGAAGACTTTTGAAGACCCGGAGAAAGAAAGAAGAGAAGGCTGCATGAAGACCAAGAAGTTAAGTCATGTAAGGGCAAGTTGCTCTGTCCGTCGCGATCGCGACAGATGTGTCGCGAGTCGCGACAGTCACCTGCCCAGACTTACTTTTTGGAATTTTTGTACTATAAATACTCCAACTTTTCTCCCGACTTTTTCTACAATTAAACTCTAGTTTCCATTTCTTTTCATCTTTGTTCATTTGATTGAATGTTTGAATTGCTTTTTTTAATTAGTATGATTAGTAGTACCTAAATTCATTCTTGGGAGCAATTGATTAGGTTTCCAAGCCCATGTCTTGAGACTTGATTATAAGCTATTTAATGCTTTATCTAAAGTGCATTTATTGTGATTGAAATGGGTTGTTTAATTCCTTTATGGTATTGGAAGTTTGATCATATGAAATGCTTGTATATTTATGTGTTAGGGTTTGGGGGAATTGACAAATTCTCCTTTTCTTTGATATGAAATCCAAGAGTGTGATTTAGAACCTCTAATGTTGTAAGTGATTTCATAAGTGCTAGGTAAATGTGGTGATGTTGAATTCTTCATCATGTTTATTTTTGTAGCAAATGAGATAGGTTTAAGAGTGTTGAACACTCTAGGGCTAAACTTGTATAAATGCAAGAATTGGTTCAATACTTAGACACAGTGTAGTGTTTTTAAGTGTTACCAAGCTTGTTGGTTCTTTGAGCTCAATTCCACTAATGAGATACCTTTAGGTGTTGAACAACTAAAGGAGTCATTAGTGAGATTTGACTAGAGATGTTGAGGTTTGACAACAAGTAGTAAAGGTGTTGAATAGGTTATATATCAATGATAGATAGAAAGCTTGGAAGTTTAAGTCAATTGCCTCCAAGATTCCGTAATCCGTACTTAATCCCGTTTTAGTTGTTGTATGCTTTGTTAGCTTAACTTGTCTTTGAATTTGTTAACTTAGAAAAACCAAACCAAAATCCCCTCTTTAAGTGCATATATATATGCATATCTATATATTTAGCGTAGTATTTACACTTTTATAAGCAAACACTTGAGAATATCCCCCGTCTCTGTAGACGATCCCAACTTGCCACTAGCTACTTAGTTGTAGTTAGTAAGTAAAAATGGCTAAAAATTACATCTTTGAGAGGTACGACGATGACCTCCCAGGTCACATATAACTTTCCTTTCACTTTTTGAGTATTAGCACATTCATCATGGATGTGTCTGAATCCCTTACATTCTCTACATTGAATCATTCTTGGCTGATTTACTTCACAATTTTTATTTCTTGAGAACTACAGATTTGTTTATTCCATTCATGTCCCACTATTATTACCAAGGTCTTGAGCTCTAGTTCTATTCCCATTGAACCCTTCCTAAGATTTTTTATTTAACACTTTCTTCAGTATTCTTGAGAAATTCTTTGTGATAAATGCATTCTTTAATTCAACAATCACTGTCAACTTTATGGGTGGTCCTTGATGATGAATCCTTGAAAGTCAATTCCTTTTGCAGTTTCTTAGTCGGATGTTCCAACACCATCTCATAGGTTTGTAGTGATCCTACCAATTCATCTAAAGTCATGGTGGCCACATCTCTTACTTCTTCTATTGCCACAAATTTAATGCCAAATCTTTGGGAGAGTGATCTCAATGTCTTCTTCACCAGTTTGGAATCCTTGTAAATCTTTCCAAGTTGATGTGCCATATCGTTGATATCTCTAAATTTCCCATTAAACATGGCAATAGTCTCATCCTCCCCCATCTTCAATTCTTCAAACTTTGTGGCCAACATTTGTAGCTTAGATTCACACACACACACGACTTGTTCCTTCATGCATAGTTCCTAATATATCCCATGATTTCTTCGCCTGCTGACATATAGATATAAGTTTGAACTGATTTTCATCCATTACAGTGAAGATAGCATTCAATGCTCTGGAGTTAGCCAATACCGTCTTTTGTTCATCTCGAGACCATGTTTTTGGCTTAAATTTTGGATCCTTCAAACTAGACTCTCATTCTCTTGTACTCACAATTAGAGGATTCTAATATGTTTCAATGTAGTACAAAGCTAGTTCATCCAATAAGTTTATGAAAACTCTCATGCAAGCCTTCCTGTAGTTTTAATATGTCCCTTCCAGCAGTGGTGACTGAGCCATAGAAGCTCATTCTTCGGTCACCATTGGTGAAACCAGATCCCACTTTCCTTGTCACAACCAAGGTAAAATAAGTGACTTAGCTCTAATACCAAATGAAATTTGGTTTTACCTATTTTTCTCAATAATTATTAATTGGTAACAACATAACCTATTAAACCAGGTTTGAAATGTAATAAATAATTGACACAGAGACTAGGTTATGCAGTTCGATGAAATTTACCTACGTTTGCGGAGCCTGACCTAGTTCAGATGAAATTCACTAATTAGAACGACACAAAGTACTTCATACAACTATACTTATCTTCTCTAATTATGACGTGTAGATTTTGCAAGCTCTCCTTGCTACCGATCTTCCTTTATGAGACTCCTTTAGACCTTGAAACTTGTTGACGTTGGATCTCCTCCTTTTGAGGAATTAAGGTATGTGCTTCTGAACTAATCAGCAGGTTAGGCTATGTTGGAACATATGATTTCTAGCTCTCATAGTACCCTCAGAAAGATAGAAAACCTGGATGTAGATTTTCCCTGTTAAGTTCGTAAGTAGCACATCCATGATGTCCTTCAATATATAGTGCACGAGCCAATTGGAATTCTCCACCTTTGTCTCCAAAATATTCCATTTCCAAAACTGCTTCCTAATCATTTCACAATCCCTTGAATATAGAGATTTTTCTTATCTCATCATATCCCTTAAACATAATGATATTCCATAAATCCAATTCTAATAAATGTGGATTTTCCACTAATCTGATATGCTTTAATCAAACACACAGTCATATATTGCGAACTCTCAAATGTTCCATAATTCAATATCCACGCAATATTCTTCAATCGGTTGGCTTCATCTTTCCATATGTTCAACATGACAAGTTTTTCTTTTCTAACTTAGTTCACAAATGTAAATTTATTAATAAATGCAACGTGTGACTTTACATATACTTTCAAACCACATTAACTCTTTAGGCTTGGTCTAGACCTTTGGACTGTCTTAAAAATTTGGGTAAGTATCCCATGTTTAATTTTATGTTTATGTTGATGGTTGCATGGGAATCAATAGTTAGGTGTGTCAATTAAAGTACTACTCCCTCTGTCCCAACCCTTTCCGCAGAAAGAGAAAGGATTGATTTTTTTCTTTTTGACAGGTGAAATATTTTTTTATACCCTTATGGTGTACAATGTCTCTTCTATCAACTTCTCTACCTCTGCAATTACCATCTCTGCAACCATCAACCTCCACCATCTCTGTTTCTTTCACCATAGCCCGACACCACCAACACCAGGCCCAACCTGAAAAACTCACCCAAATCTAGCACAACCCACCCTGACCAGTTACCTTAACCTCTCGGATCGCCATCTCTCGGAGGTGCATCACCGAGCCCTGGTCTGAACTTGCATCCCACACCATGCCCCAACCCCGCAAATCTTCACCTGAATCCCACCTTACCAAAAACTCATCTCACCTGTAGCTCATTTCACCTCACTCCGACTTGCACCTCACCAATCTCTCACGAATCTCCACTTGCAAAAGTTGCAAAATCCGCACCTCACCCGCGAATCTCCCATCGATGAAAACCCCAAAACCTAATTACCTGAATCGACAAAAACCCATAAAGCCCTAACCCGGAAAAAACCTAGAAAGCCCCGAATCACCAAATTCAATTTGATTCTTCTTGAAGATCTGAGTTGGTGGTGTGTGAATTTTGTGAAAAGTGGTGAGTTTGAGAGCAGAGGGGTTGAATTGCTTTCCTTTGATAATCAGTAGAGAAGTGAGAGTGCAGAGTATTTTGGAACTGTGGAGAGGAATTGAATGGTGTTGGTGAGGGATGATTTTAAATTTTTAGTTCTTTAAGGGCTGGCATGTCTTTTGACATGTTCGATCTTTCTAAAAATGAAAAGTGCGCAGATTTTCTTGGGACACACTAAAAAGTAAAGCACGCAGAAATGGCTTGGATGGGGGAAGTACTATTATATGAGGTCTTTCCACATGTGGCCCATCCTTATATTATGGGCAGTCCATTATATTTTTTAACTTTTACACTACACTTTTTAAATTAAATACTAAAATTTTAAATTTAAATAAAGTAATTTTTGAATTAAAAATTTGTACTTTGCTTACTACCTCAGTCCCAGCAAATATAGTATCGTTGGCTTTTTGGAGTCAAACTAACCCAATTTCAACCAATTTATTCTATTATATATATACAAGACCATAATCATGTAGTAAAATTTTGAATTCATTATAGCAAATATTTTCAAATTATTATTTTTTTCAGGATTTTTACATATAAATAAAGATGTTAGTAGTCAAATATTGATGCATCTAACCATAAAAGCCAAATTATGCCAATTTTTGCTGGGATGGAGGGAGTATAATATTTCTTATATTTTCACGTTCAAGCACATCTTATTACATGTTTTAACTTCAATATTTCAATTTTAAAAAACACATTAAAAAGTAAAGTGCCATGTCCATAACATTGTGAACATGTCACCTATCCTGAGACTTTCCCTTACTGTTGTATTTACTAATGGAGAAACCGCTCTTTAACGATGGTTATTTTTCCATTTTAATAATACGACTTCGGTGCAATCTTTAGCTACCCTATTCATTGGCCGCTAGTTGGATGGTGGTTTGTTGACTGCCTTGGAAATCAACATTCAACGACAGGTTTGTCCAATGTTGAAGTTATTTTTAAACTGTCGATAAAAATCGGTGCAACTGTCGACAACTTCGGTGAAATCTTTAGCTAGCCTATTCATTGGCCGCCAGTTGGATGGTGGTTTGTTGACTGCCTTGGAAATCAACATTCAATGACAGGTTTGTCCAATGTTGAAGTTATTTTTAAACTGTTGATAAAAATCTTTCAATAGCGTAAGAGGTTTAGGTAATGGGCAGAGAAATTAGGTTATGGATATCGGAACGTAGTCCAATTCTTATGGGTAACCTTAGAAACTTATTTTAGTCGACTAAAAGAATACAAGGATCGATGGTGGAACTTGATTTACGTTCTGACACAATGTCCCGTTTAATATATATTATGATCCACACATCAAGTGGTGTATCGGACCTCCTCATTATTGATCAATTATATTTACTCAAATAATTTCATACATTCCATCCCTGATAACTGTATTCCTGGTGACTGGTGTGTTATTTGTGCTTAAAATAATAAAGGATTGTTAACATGTGTCATTGTAATAGTATGAACTTCTATTGAAGCATATGGATCATATGATTTATGTAAAATGTTTGTTATTTACCAGGTATACTCAGGAGTTGGTTTAGTCTTCCTCACTTCCCTTTGATATTGGTTTGCTAGCCTACAAATATAGAAAGAGAAATAATAAGAACTTAAAGGTGACGTGGTGTAATGCTTACAATTAAAATAATTCAAGAATTCCATTTTGTAGTAAATTACTTGGAAATAATGCCGGTGCATATCAGATGGTTGGGTTGGATTCCTCTGGTCAACATGTCAATGGTGTAATCATCATTTGTACTAGAACGGATGAGGACCAAAATTGAAACAATTCAAGGTCTTACAATTCAAGATAGTGGACACGTGAGGTACAAGGATTGTATATTGTGGCTTACCTTTTAATGTAGGGCATCACATAGATATCGGCTTCACATGCCTTCATTATCCGAAAAATGTTGTTGACCCAACTGTCAATTTCCTGCTCCCTGAGTTCTCCGACAAGGTTGCTCGTGTTCGATGGATAAAATTTGATGCGACCATAGTTTGTATCATACTTTTGCTACTATAGGTAGCTGTATAGAACATATGAACATTTTAAGATCATTAAAAGAATTACAAAAAATTCTGCAATAATCTAATAATTTTGACCTACTCTATCCACAAATCCATTTGTGCATTTGATATCCAAGTCATTGATTTTAAATTTCCTAGTATAGTCCTCATCTCGATGATATGATCCACGTTAAGCCCAGATCTCCATTCCTTTCGGGCCAATGTGGTCTCTTGGTACATGTACAATATCGATCTTAATTCGGTTGTATATCGCAAAGGCCTACTTTCAGAAACCGACATCGCACATTCATAATGTGTTCATACGAATAAGTAATTATTGTAAAAAATCAGCCCTAATCTAAACATTTTTTCCAATTCCTTACAAACATGACATCATCTTGGAAACAAAAATAATACACACTATATAACTTGAACACAATCATCATACATCATGAAAATATACAAGCTTTGATCAATGACAATAATAACATATAGAAGGTATGGCAATTAAATTGCTAAATTAACACTGAATCTGTGGAAAACTACCTCAATTAATTTGAACCCGGAGATGCTCCATCATTGGATACTTGTTGATGTTTGAGAAAATAAATTGATTGAGCTTTTGAATTTTTGTAATGGTGTGAATGGAGAGGATGGTGTGGAGTAGGGTTTGGAAAAAGTGTGTTAAAGATGAGAAATGGGTAATGGTGCTGATATTAATGACTTGAAATTTTGGTTGGGGGTAATTTTTGGTGAAACATTTTTGCTCAAATTTTTATTTCCCTCTAGAAATTTCATTACGGTCGATGTCGGATTCTGTTCGACCAAAGGTTTGCTTTAGGGGTAATTTTTGAAAAGTTTTGTAAAATACCCATGTCAAGATTGGGGCCTCATATGTCAACCCTTTTAATCCAAGACCGGGACAACATTGTCGGGAAAATATGAATAAAAAATATTATCGACAAATTTGCATTTAGACTTCTATCACTTTCTTAGAGGGACCTAAATGTAAATATTAAAAAGTTTACCGGTGGTCCCAAACAAGATTTCGATTGTCCAAAAAGGAAACGCTGTCATCTCTAGTCGAACTTATAATAATCAAGAGTAGCAAACAAATTCCTCTTATTCCACATAGTCATCCACAAGTTCTTCCAACTAACCCCTTATATACTTATAAGTAATCATCTACAATTTACTCTTGACCACGTACTAGCACTTTCTAAAATATGATGGACGGAATATAATTATATTTTTTCAATAAAAAACCAAGAATAAGAAATTTCATGTGACTCTATGTGGTGGGAATTATTGTTCCCATAACGCTTATCAGGGTGTTGATGAAAATACTAATACAAATGACGGGCGATTACTCTGGCTTGCTTCCCTCTAAGACAACACGCATAATCTCCATAACAAACATTTGACCTTACTGTCAGGCACAGGGTTATAAAGCATTGAGCATGATAGAAAGTTTGGCCCATAGCATATTTTTTTGCAAAGTTTCTTGACATACTGCCTATGAATAATTTGGGCCCATTCCATTGACCTGTTCGTGCCTAAATTGAAACATCTTGGATCTGACAATGCGAATTAGATTAGGTTATCTCCGAGTTTGCATTTCCACTTCTCCCACATTCGTGGAGGGAACTAAGTGAAAAAATTAAATAGATCACCCGTAGCCCCAATAGAGATTCCAAACCTTTGTCATCCTCAGTCAAACTTACAATCCCCAAAAATGATAAATAAACAGGTATGATCCCACAGAGACTTCCCAACTAAGATCTAATACTAATATAAATGAGGGACAATTACCCTGGCACGTTGATGGCTCAAACGGAACAACATGATTTTGAAAATGTTAGATGAATACCCCGGTTTGTTGATGTCCTGAATTTGAAAATTTGAATCTACAATTTTGCAGTTTGCCCTGTCCCACCCTATTGGAGGGACCAGTGTGTAAAAACCCAAAAGTTTGCCGATTGTGGTAAAATCGATTACGATCAAACCGGACATTAGTATAGTTAATGTACTATTATAAAATTCAATAAGTATTTGTACTATATTACAAAGCGTTATTAACGTCAATTATATTTATTTTGTTTAAACGGGGGCCTAATTGCTACGTCGGTGGGCTGAAATGGTGAGGCCCAAGGTCATACTAACCGACGTCGATCATATATCGGCTCTTATGTCAGTCAGATCGATTAAGGTGTGACGTTGTACTAGCCGAGAAGATTTGTGAAGGATTTTTTTAAAAAATTCTCAAGGACTTTAGATTTCTTTCGATTTCATTTTTTTTGGACATTGTTATGTATATATGTTGGGTTTTCTCCTTAATTCTAGAACTCTCGATTGATAGAAGAGGGGGGATGTTTCTAGGATGATGAGGGAAGAATCTAGACTACCTTCTGGAAGGTTACTCACATTTAATATGGTTATTGGGGAGGTGGAAGAGAATTCTAGAGTTTGCTTGGTTCACCGATAAATAGAGGCGTTGAGATGAGTTTATCATTCAATCTCATCCACTCTAATCCATAGCCACTTCATTCTTTTAGGTGTCACACTTTTCTTCATTTTTCACCTTGATCACACAAAGAGGGAAA
This sequence comes from Rubia balearica, assembly GCA_032355405.1. Lineage (NCBI taxonomy): Eukaryota > Viridiplantae > Streptophyta > Magnoliopsida > Gentianales > Rubiaceae > Rubia > Rubia balearica. The sequence goes on from JAULKJ010223336.1 coordinate 12,557, forward strand.
TATGAATTTTCCTTTCAATATGGTGTGTGAATTATGTGTTCTATGTTGTTTATTTCGAATTGTTCCTACGGATTAGGGTTCTAGGGTTTACACGTTACATTTCCACCCCTTTTTTATGCAACATTGCTTGGCAGTCGTTCACACTTAGCTTATATGAAGAATGTGCGACATCGCACATTCATATTTTTCTCAATACGACATCGTAGTTATCTTGTTTAATCAATCAGTTAAACAAACTGATCCATGACATCGCATATACATTTTGGCTCAAACAATTAATTGAACCGATTTCAGCCGGACCAATTTCTATCTATCATTACACATTTCATCCTTGACAATATGATTTATAGGAATCATGAGAACCAAGTAAGTATGGTGTGTTTAACAGTAAGTATTTAAAATGTGGAGATTTTGCAGTATATGAGCGCCAAGTAAACATGGTGTGTTTTTAACATTAAGTGTTTGACATGGTGTGTTTAACATTAAAATATAGTTAATGTTAAATGCATAGTTAAAGTATAGTTATACAAACCATGTTCTTTTGGTGTTTAAGCACTGCATAATTTCGACACTTTAAATAGTTTTCTTTGACAAATTGTACTGTGCACAAACTTAATGTGTGATATTTTGTTCAGACAAGTCATGTACTAATTGAGAAAAGGCCGATATTTTGTTTAGAACATAAATTCTTTAATATTCTAATTTAATTATTACCAATTTCATTGACCAAGTGCAGATCTGTAGCGATTCAGATCAGTATTGTGTGCATACTTCATTTGGCTATATCATACTAAATTTCGTACGTACATTAACTCAGAATCAGTTTTCAGTTAGTTCCTTCACGACTACGACCTCCCAATTTTTGGCCCCGCTATCTGAGAAAAGACATATTTTTATTTCAGTGTTAGTGTAGTTCTTTATTTTTTTTGTGTGTTTTTAGTTGTTTGTTGTTGACATTTGCTTGCTTTTGTGATTATTGCTTGGGATAAGGTTGTCTTGCTCTAGTTCTTGGTTTATGGTCGATACTCATACCAATAGACAAAAGCTCTTGGACTACGATCCCGATCTTTAAGGAACACTCTGAAGAGCAAGGAGACTAGCTCGTGTTGCTAACCAAGGTACACAAGCAACACCCGAAGTAGTTGCACCAACTATGAAGGATGATACTAGAACCTTGAGGGAGCTTATGGCTCCTAACCTAGAGAGTCAACCACTTTGCATTATCTTCCTTCCTCTTCCGGAAAATGTCACTTGTGAGCTCAAGTCCGGGATGATTCATTGTCTGCCATTTTTCCATGGGATA
>JAULKJ010223445.1:0-13858 GCA_032355405.1 Rubia balearica
ATATTTAGGGTCAAAGTTTGTAAAGTTTGACTCTCAAAAAGCAATTAGGAAGTTTAAAGTGGGACGGAGGGAGTAGTTATTAGAGATATCCAAAATTAACCATAAATTTTAATACCAAATAAAAATACAATGGTGTTAAAAAACAAAGAGTATATTCTTGAAGTTTGTGCACGAACATTGCACGTGGATGATAGGTCGCTCTTCTATCAATTAAAATTGCTCACAAATATATGTTAACTCAAAGACAAAAGTAGCAAGTAGTAGCATTTTAAGCCGGTGCCGCTGAGTCTTAGCTTATTCATCTTCAATTGTTATCTAGAAATGAGAAGTTTTGTTGCTGGTTTTGGTGATGTGGACTTATGAGTTTGTGAAACTTCTGTAAGAAACTTGTTTTCATAGTTTTGGATGGAGTTTTATGTTTGGGTAGTTTGAAGTTAAAACTTATAAAGTTGTAGGAGGTTCGTATATAAAAAGTAGTAGTGTTTCGAATAGTGCATGACTGGTGCACGTACATTTAACATTTTTAATGTAAGTTTAGAAACTACTCAACGAATAAGAAATATACAATTCATGTTCTTAATATTATCATTTTCCGATCTACTTCATATAAAATATATAAATGCAGAGAAGGTTATATTTAAAATCCAACCTAACCATGTGAACAATGCATTAAATTTCATTTAGTTCAGATATCGAAGTAAGCAACAAAAGAAGCAACAATGCTGACATTGAAGATATATTCTTTAATTTTTTGTACACATATTGCACGTGGATGATAGGTCAATTTTCTATCAATTAATATTGCTCACAAACATATTTAAACTCAAGGACAAAAGTATTAAGAAGTAACGTTTCTGCTGAGTCTTAGCTTATTTATCTTCAGCTGCTATCTAGAAATGAGGCGTTCTTTTGTTGGTTTTGCTGTTGTGGACTTCTGAGTTTGTTGAACATGTGTAAGAACCCTGTTTTGTAGTTTTGGATGAAATCTAATGTTTTGGTGGCTGAAAGTTATAACTTATAAAAAGTTGCAGGAGGTTTATGTGTGTGTATATATAAAGTAGTAGCGTTACAGATAGTTCATGATTGTGCACATACATTTAAATTTTTTAGTATAACTTTAGAAACTAATTAACGAATAAGAAATGTACAATTCCTATTCTTACTATTGTCATTATTTAATCCGTGAAGTAATCGGAGAATGGGTCAGGGATGAACGTCCAAGAAGACGTTAATGGAAAAAACCTTATCACTTTAATAAGTTTAATGATTATAAGTGGTTGAATAATTGTTTGATGATCAAAACCTAAACTTTGTCATAATTCGATGATTAAAAATGTACTTTACTCCGTTCTTTATTGCAACAAGTTGTAGCATACCAAAGAGTGCATGATAGGTTCACACACATGTTATATTTTTAGTATGACTTCAAAAGATACTTAACAAATAAGAAATGTGCATATGACTACTCGTACTATAATCATTTTCACTCTTATTATATATTTAAGTTCTTGATTGTATACGTATCTCTGCCTTTACCATGTAACATAACTGAAATTGACGAGAGTCTTTCGGTCTTTTCAATTATTGATTGAGCTAAAAAAAGGTAGTCCCGTGTTGGTTTTCCACTTAACATTTTCAAACCCAACCTTTGAACAAAATATCTTTTGTGAATTTAAGAAAAAAATCTAGTTTAGGTTCATTGTTAAATCTGTGAAGGTAATCAGAGAATTGGTCAAGAACCAAAGTATAAGAAGACTTCTGTGATAAAAATACTTATCACTTTAATAATTTTGAATACTTTTTTTATGCTTGAAAGATTTTTTTCAAAGATGATAAAAAAACAAAAATATCAATAATTGAAAATCCCCCCCCCCTACTGGTTAATAGTTGGTGGTAAGTTAATGATGTTATAAATGTGTATGGAGTTTCAATTTCCTTACCTGTCTGGTTCATTTATGGTAGCAAAATATTTTGTGAATTTTTTATTTAGGATAATGTTTTTTTTTACAATTTAGGGGGTTTAGGGTAGCATAACTTGATATACGAATTGATGATTATTTGGCTTTTCCATGTATTTTCATATAATGAAAACATGCTTACTATTAGACTACACCTTGGTGGTATTTTCACACAAGGGGAAATACGGCATATATGTTGGGGGGAGGGGGCATAGTTGATTGTATGGATGGAATTAAGGCTAAAAGTTTAGAACTGAATTTGATGTTAAAATAATTAGGCTATTCTGTGACAATAACCATAATAATGATTTATGTTAGACCTATTTTTTTTCAAAAAAGTTTTACTCTCCATATGACAATTTAAATTGTAATAGGCCCCAAATAGGGAAAAAATTCCAATAAGATTTTGTGTGAAATAGAAAGATGAAGAGAGAGTACAAGAATACAACATGATTGTGTGTGCAGAGTTTAAGCCCTTAATTTTGGATTGTCAAAATTCATAGATATTAGAGATATCCAAAATCAATTATAAATTATAAATTTTAATACTGAAGCGAAATACAATGGTTTTAACAAAAAACAAAGAGTGTATTCTTTAATTTTGTGCACATACAATGCACATGGATAGGTAACTAAACTTCATTACAAACATATTTAAATTCAAGAACAATAGTAGCAAGTTGCAGCGGTTCAAATAGTGCATGACAGGTGTACGCACATTTATCATTTTAGCATAAGTATATAAGCTACTTAACTAATAACACAAGTACAAATTACTATTCTTATTATGATTTTCACCTTGGTTATTCGTAAAAAAATATTAAATGAGACATAATAAAATTTAGCCTAAGCATGCGAACAATGCACTTGACCCCTACACACTTAACTAGGATTAATTTTATTTAGTTCAGTTTAACTTATATTAGTGGATTTATTATATTTGAGGTTTTTATTTTGAATAGTTTCATATTATCAGTTGACTAAATTTTTGTTTGCCCTAGTATAGTCGAAATACTACTTTTTGGATCATCACAATTTTTTTTTAAAAAAAAGTTTCCCTAACAAATTGAAAATGTTGTTTTTAGACCTCTATAAACATTTCGTCAAAACAACCCATTATAACCCAATTCTATAAGGGTAATTAGTCATTTTCATTTTCTTTTTCCTTTTTTTCTCTTTTTCTAATTTTTATAAAAATCCCCCCCCCCTTGTCTTCCTTAGCCCAATCCCGCTCCACTTCCCTCTCATTCATCTTCTACCATGGATAAGTCCACCCCCTAATCCAAAAACCTTATCAATTCCCAACTCTCTACTTGGGCATAAACAATCAGCCGCCAGCCCGTCACTACCTGATTACTGTTCAAATCGTGAAACCACCTTTTTCCATTGCAGATGCCTCGTCTTCATGGATAGATCTTCACCACTGAGAGTTAGCCATGTATTATCATTGTTTCCACCGCACTAGCTGACCATAAAAGTTATTACATTCTTCCCTAGTTTGGCCCCCAATCTCTTCCAATTCACAATGGATCTATTCAAATCCTAATCCCGATAGTCCCCAAAATCACTGCAAATCACCCATAGATTTGCAAGATTTTGATCCAGAGGTGCTATACGATAAGTATAGTTTTATTTTACAATATGTTTATGAACAATGCATGCTTGAAAGTTATTTTTTTGCTTTCCAAGATGGTTAAAGGTGGGTTGAAAGATAGTTTAGTGATGTTATTGAATGTGTATTGGGTTGTATTTTCTTATACAGTTAGTTCATTTTTCGTAGCAAAATATTTTGTGACTTTATAAATTGGAAAATTTTGTTTATGACTTTGGGGGGCTTAGGGTAGTAGAACCTAAGGGCATGCATAGATCATTACTTTATTTTCTTAACGAATACATGTTTGCTATTAGACTACACTATGGGGGTATTCTCACAGAAGGGAAAATATGGCATATGTTTGTGTGGATTTCAGTTTGGTAGAATTGAATTTTTTGTTAAATGAGTTAGGCTATCCTCAAGCAATAATCATTATAAAGAGTTAACTTTTTTGAGTATATTCTTTATCTTGTGCACGGGCAATGCACGTAACCAATATATCGATTTCCTGTCATATAAACTTGGCCACAGACATGTTTGAATTAAGCATAGAAGTAACAAGCTTTATCATTCCAAATAGTTCATGATTGGCGCACGCACGTGTTATATTTTTAGTATAAATATAGAATATACTCGAATGAGAAATGCAGAAAGTACTACTCTTATTATTATTATTATTATCTTTTCACACTTTTATAGATGCTAATTTCTTGATCATCGTTGCTTTCTTGGTATTTAACATGTAATGAAACCAGAGTTGATGATGGTATTTTAGTCTTTTTTATAGTTGCAGAGCGGGAAAACTAAGTCGTATTGGGGAAAACCTTTTATTTTCCACTATACATTTTTCAAAACCAACTTCTAAACTTCCTCCAAACTAAAATTCCTACTGCAAATGTCTGAAGAAAAAAAATCCTTAGGTTCATTGTTCAATTTCTTATTTTAATCAAAGAATGGGTTGCTATAAGAAGAAGGTTAATGATGGCATATGACAGTATAGGTGCCCATTTTTAGGCGAAAGTACATGTTTCGTTCCTTATTTTGCACCATGTTCCTAAAAGGTTCCCAAATTATTACAAAATGTTCTTAAATCATTCCTTTATCGGACATAATTTTTTAAAACTAAGTTAACGGACCCATCACAGTTACCAAGATTTTAAAATTTATAGTTTAACAACTTTTGAGACTAGATTAATTTATTTTTTTCATCTTTCATTTTTCTAGTTTTTTCTCTACTACTTTCTCCACCATGTTCTGAACAAGACCAATCCAGTTATACTCAATGTCTCTTCTATCATTATCACTTTACATGTTCCATGTTTCCCAATAGCGACATAGCATCATTAGAAAGGTCGGCTCAATGTTGACTCACTTAAACTGGCTAATAGTATGTATGAATAAATTCAGAACATTTTGTAATAATGTGGAAACCTTTGGGAACAATTTGCAAAAAGAGGAACAAAACCTGTAATTTTGCCTAAAAGTGAGTTTCAAATTTGTCATTTTCTCAATGGCTTATAATACTTGGTATAGGAAATCCCAAGAGAAATTAGAAATCAGAGTTGAAGGAGAAGATTTTGATCCATAGGTGATGTACGGTAAGTATATGTAATTATATTTTTCAATATATTATTGTATGACGCATGTCTGAAACATAATTTTGTTTTTCCCTTTTCTAGTTGCTTAAGAGTGGATTTGAAGAATGTTGAATGATGTTTTGAAATGCGTATTGGGTTGAGTTGTCCTTTAACATTTCGGTCATTTATGCTAGCAATTGTTTTGTGAATTTCTTATTTGGTGAAATTTATTTTTAAGGGTTTTGTTTATGCGATATAGTGGTTTAGTTTTATCAAGGTTAGAAGTTTCTGTGTGGCATAATCAGATTCGATGTTAAAGGAGTTAGGTTAGGTTAAGACAATAACCATTTAATGAGTTATGTTAACCCTTGCAAAAAAAATTAAAAAGTGCTATACTCTAAACTACAAAAATGTCTCGCCCTTAATATAAAAAAATTCTAATAATATATTGTGTGAAAAATGAAAGATTAAGAGAGAATGCAAGGTTACATTGTAAATTTGTGATTATGCTTGCACTGTTTGCACCCATAAATTTGGATAATCAAAATCTATAGATTTTAGAGATATCCATAATACACTACGTACACGTTTTAGTACCAAATTCAAATACAATGATATAAACATAAACAAGGAGTATCTTCTTTTTACTTTGTGCACATACAATGTACGTGGATGATAGGTTACTTTTCTGTCAATTATATATGCTCAAGAACAGTAGCAAGTTGTAGCATGTCAAATAGTGCATGACTAGTGTGTACACATTTTATGGTCTCAGTATAAGTTCATAAGTCAATTTATGAATAAAGAATATACATATTTATGTTCATCAATTTCATTTTTTTACACTCCCTCTGTCTCAGCTCTTTCTTAAGAGATAGTGGGCTGGGGTTTATAAAGGGAAACATGTATTATACCCTTCACCTCTACCTTCTGAACACCACCTCTGCAACCACCAAGCTCCACTACCTCTGCAACCACCAACACCTTCAACGCATCTGACTTTTTTACCATAATCCAGCACCTGCAACACCCCGTCCGATGTCCCTGCACAACCAATGGAAAACCCGCTCGACCCCACATGTTAGCCACTGCGCTTCTTCTGAAGGTGACTCAAATAGAGTCCACCTCCAACGCTTCCTTGCTCAAGACTTTCTCAGGCGTCACCCCCAAACTCAAGCCCTACCTCAACCACCATCAGTTTGATTATCCTCACGATCCCAACATTCACGACCAGGTCACATCCATCGCTAGAATCTCTCTCTCAAAACTCACAAAACCGCCCACGACCAATCGCTCCAACCCCACAAATCATCATCTCTCTGGAAAAGTCGTTTGAATTTAATGGAGGTTTCTCCGGCCCTGAGCCCTCGCCTGAAACTCACAACCTGTACCTCGCCCTAACCCACAAATCTCCACCTGAACCTCACCTTACCCCCGACTTGCAAAACTTTACTTAATGATTTCCATTTTATTTTCAACGGTTTTGTTTATGCAACATAGTGGTTTAATTTTATCAAGTCTAGAAGTTCCCATTTGGAATAATTGGATTCGATGTAAAAGGATTTAGGCTAGGCTCAGACAATAACCATTTTAATGAGTTATGTCAACTCTTACAAAAATTAAAAAATCTTTTCACTCTATATTACAATTATTTTGTATTGTATTTCTCCCCTAATAAAAAAAATTCTAACAATATATTGGGAGAAAATTGAAAGATGAAGAGAGAATGCAAGGTTGCATTGTGAATTTGTGATTGTGCTTGCACTCTTTGTGCCCATAAATTTGGATCATCAAAATTTGTAGATTTTAGAGATATCCGTAATCAACTACACGTTTTGATACCAAAACCAAATGCAATGATATAAACATATACAAAGAGTATATTCTTTTATTTTGTGCACATACACTGCACATGGTGATAAGTTACTTTTCTTTCAATTAGACTTGCTGAAAAACATATTTTAAGTCAATAGTAGAATTAGCAAGTTGTAGCGAGTCAAATCGTGCATGATTAGTGTGTGAACATGTTTATAGTTTCAGTATAAGTTCATAAGCCACTTTATGAATAACAAATATACTTCCTCTGTTTCATCATTTTTTGCCTATTTATTTAATTTTTCAAGTCAAACTTGGTAAACTTTGACCCTAAATATAAAATTAATATACTTATAATAAAAATATCATGTGAGATATTGTTAGATTCATCTTAATATCCATTTTCTAAATATCAATTTTTAATGCAAAATTGTTATATGTAGTTATAGATACTGGCAGTCAAACATAATCATTGAAAACTATGAAAAAATCAAGTGCCAAAACTGATAGGACGGAGGGAGTACATAATTATGTTCATCATTTTCACCTGATTTCATAAGTCACACAACATAACCCATCCTCTAAACCTTCTTCGAACAATAATCCATATTGTGAATTTAATTTTTTAAAAACCTATCCAAGGTTCATTGCTTGATATATGAAGGTAATCAGATTAGTCACGAAAGAAGAAAGCAGACGATGGTATAGAATACTTTGGTATGAGAAAGCCTAAGCGAAGATGGAAAATAAGAGTCAAAGTTAAATATTTAGATCAATAGTTGATGTACCAGTTAGCATATCTAGTTCTTTTTACTTTTTACAATATGTTCATGTATGATGCATGCTTAAAAGATCCCCCACTCCTATACCTGGTTGGGTAACATTGGGTTATAAGATAGTTATATAATATTGTGGAATTTGTATTGGGTTGGATTTTCCTTAAATATTTTGTACATTTAAGGTAACAAAATATTTCGTAACTTTCTTAATTGAAGAAAATATTAATTTAGGGTTTTCCTTATGCAATTTAGGGGTTTAGAGCAGTAGAACCTATGTGCATGAACTGATCATTATTTGGTGTTTTCTGTGTATTTTAAAAGAATGAAGACATGGTTACTATTAGAGTGCTCCATGGGGGTATCTTCACATAAGTAAAAATATGGCATATGTAGAGGGGCGTGTGGACTACGTGAGTGAAATTAATGCTAGACATTTCCACTTGGCCGAATTGGAATTGATGTTAAAGGGGTTAGTCTATCTCATGCATTGACCATTTTAATTAGTTATGTTAACTATTAAAGAAATTTCAAAAGTTGTACACTTCAGAAGAATTGATAGTTGCGTGATATCTATTATAGGATACTTTCCAATTATATTTTGGGTGTATATGGAAAGATGAAGAGCTACTGAAAGGTTAAAGTGGGACTGTGTTTACACAGTTTACGCCGTAGATTTGGATCATGGAAATTCCTAGATCTTAGAGATATCCAAAATCAACAGAAGTTTTCATACCAAATCCACATAAAGAAATACTAATATAAAACAACAATTATATTCTCTACACATGGCTGGTAGGTCATTTTTCTATCACTTAACATGAACGTATTTGATGCGATGTCAAAAATATCATTTATTATTATTTTCTTAGTTTAATATTTTTAGGAGGTCAACACTATACTCTTTTTCCCACTGAGTTTTTTAATGAGGTAGTGTGATCATTTTTTATTTTTAATGAAAGCCATAAACTCGGTCATGTTGGCTTAGAAGAGTTTTGGTAATATTTTAATTAGAGTTTAGAATATTTAGTTTTGATTAGAATTATATTTGTTAGGTTTAGATAAGGTATATTCATTCAAGAATTCATCCAATATTTGGATGGATTTACTTGGATGAATATGATCATCAGATATATTTAAATTTGATAGTTTAGTTAGATATGGTATTAGCTTTTTAAAGCTGCTATATGTCATTCCAGTTTCTATTTGTACTGGCCGAATTATACCCTATAAATAAGGGAGGCCATCAACGAAAATAAACAACATTATTATTAATAAAAAATCCAAACTTTCGAGTTTATACTCTATTTTTCATTGTTGCAATCTTTCGGGTTAATTAAGTATCAATACACTTTGTGAACTGACCTTGCGGGCTAGTTAGTGAACAAAGAACTCTTTATTTGTAAGCTAATCATGCAGACTAGTTAGCGAACAAATTTTCAAATTGAAAGCCAATCCCGAGGGCTAGTTGGTGATCAATTCGAGTTGAGAGTAATCCCGAGGGCTAGTTATACATCAATTCTTGCGATCAAGTGAGGTTTGCAGATCCCTGCATTCGATCAAAGATTTTAAATTTAATTCCTCAACCAAAGTCCCCGCAAGGAGATTCATATCATTTGGTATCAGAGCAAAGCAAAAGTTTCTGCGATCATCATATTAGTCAGTATCACTTGGTATCAGATCATTTCACCACCGATCATCTCTGCTCAAAATCATCTTCGACCGACCACTGATTGCTCTCCATCAATCGCAGCTCCATTCGCCTCCATGTCTCCGACCTTCCGAAGCCGCTCTCCACCGTTGATCTGATTGTCTCCGAAAGCTTCTCCACCGATCTACTTGATGCTAGTTCTTCTCCGGATGAAATCCGTCTCCGTTGAAGCCGACGACCATCTAACAATGTCGTTATGTTCTTCATCTACGACCACTCCATTCGTCACCACTGGTTCAACTTTAAATACGGGAAGGTTCCTTCGCCGAACTTTATCGCGTTATCGTTAATTAGCTTCATAACCAGCGACATCATGTTCATCGTCAATTAATTGGACGACCTAGGTTTTGCGTAGAAGACAGAAAAAGTGAAGAAGAAGAACAGGTCGGCGCATGTCCGACACGCGCAACTCACAGTTGGACACGTGAAACCCATGTGCAAGTCACTTTGAACACGCATCTGTTACATGTGCGAGACACACAGTCCATATCTTCATCTCGCGTGAGGTCATTTTATCGTGATATATTGATTTTATCACGGATTATTGGATTACCTCGCCTGGTATTCTTTTTCTCACAAGTTGAGGGAGTTTTTGCCACATCATCATTCCAGTCACTACCAAGTCAGTGTCTAATCACCTTTTTATTAGCAAGACTTCACAGGGATGGCGTGTGATGTTTATCTAAATTTATTTTTGAAGATCGTTCGCGTTTTGAGGATGCAATTTTCTACTACGGAGGGAATGAAACGATGTCAAAAATATCATTATTATTATTTTCTTAGTTTAATATTTTTAGGAGGTCAACACTATACTCTTTTTCCCACTGAATTTTTTAATGAGGTAGTGTGTTCATTTTTTACTTTTAATGAAAGCCATAAACTCGGCCATGTTGGTTTAGAAGAGTTTTGGTAATATTTTAGTTAGAGCATAGAATGTTTAGTTTTGATTTGATTAGAATTATATTTGGTAGGTTTAGATAAGGTAGATTCATTCAAGAATTCATCTAATATTTGGATTGATTTACTTGGATGACTATGATCATCAGATATATTTAAATTTGGTAGTTTAGTTAGATAAGGTATTAGTTTCTTAAAGCTGTCATAAGTCATTCCAATTTCTATTTGTACTGGCCTAATTATACCATATAAATAGGGGAGGCCATCCACGAAAAATAAACAACATTATTATCAATAAAAAATTCAGACTTTCGAGTTTATACTCAATTTTTCATTGTTGCAATCTTGCGAGTTAATTAAGTATCAATACCCTTTCTGAACTAATCATGTAGGCTAGTTAGTGAACAAAAAATCCTTTACTTGTAATCTAATCCTGCGGGCTAGTTAGCGAACGATTTCCCAAATTGAAAGCCAATCCCGAGGGCTAGTTGGTGATCCATTCGAGTTGAGAGTAATCCTGAGGGCTATTTATTCATCAATTCGTGCGATCAAGTGAGGGTTTGCAGATCCCTTCATTCGGTCAAAGATTTTAATTCCACAACCAGAGTTTTCGCAAAGGGATTCATATCAATATTTAATTTCAATCATAAAAGTAGCAAGTTGTAGCGTTCCAATTAACACATGGCCGGTGCACACACATATTATATTTTAGTAATAATCCAGAATTTACTAAATGAATGAGAAATGTACAAATTACTATTCTTGCTACTATCATTTTCACACTTATTATATATGATGAGCTCTTTATCATACATGTCTTCTTGGTCTTTAACATGTAACGGAATCAAAATCTATGAGGGTATCTTTTGTTTTTTATGGATGTAGAGCAAGATGTAGTATTGAGAAAAATCCTTTATTTTTCTCTTAAAGTTTCAAACCCAACCCTTGAACTTCCTCTAAACAAAAATCACTATTGAAAATTTAAGAGAAAACCCTAGCCTAGGTTCATTGTTGAAGTTAATCTAACAATTGCTTGCTGAAAGAAGAATGTTGATGATGACATAAAATACTTCAGTGTGGGAAAGGCCTAGTAAAACTTGAAAGAAAAAATGATAGATTTGGTACCCATTTTTATGTGAAATTACAGGTATCGTTCCAATTTTTGTAAATTTTCCTCAAAACGTTCCCACGCTATTAAAAAATGTCTCAATTTATCCCACTTACTATTAGCCGGTTTAAGTGAGTCAATATTGAGTCGACATTTTTAATGATGATAGTGTCGCCATTGGGAAGCACAGAACATGGAAAACAAGAACGATAGAAGAGACAATATGTATGGTTGGATTGGTAGTGTTCGGAACATGGTGGAGGAGGCAGTGAAGAAAAAACTAAAAAAGAAGAAGAAAAATAATTTAACCTTAAAACTTGTTAAATTGTTATTTTTTAAATCTTGGTAACTGTTGACGGGTCATTAACTTAATTAAAACGTTCTATGTCCGGTAAAAGTACCAATTGACAACTTTTTGTAATAATTTGGGAACCTCTTAGGAATAAAGTGCGAAAGGAGGAACTAAACCTGTAATTTTGCCTAGAAATGGGCACTCAAACTATCATTTACTCAGACTTAAAAAAAATTAAGGTGAAGATTTTGAACCACGGGTGATGTACGATAATTGTGGTTTATTTTGCAATATGTTTATGCACAATGCATGCTTGGAAGATCTTTTTGTTTTCCAAGTCGATTAAAGGTGGGTTGAAAGACAGTTGAATGATGTTGTGGAATGTATGGGTTGGATTTTCTTATACATATTGTTCATTTTTGGTAGAAAAATATTTTGTAACTTTATGAATTTTAAAAGTTTGTTTATGACTTTGCGGGGTTTAGGATAGTAGAACCTAAGGGCATGAATAGATCATTACTTGATTTTTTGTGATTTTTTATATAACGAATGTTGGAAAATGATTGTTAAAAATTTGAATTTCGTCAACTTTCGGACATTATTTTGAGTGGGACTTGGATTCTCTTCTGTGGGTACTATAAAATCGACTTAAACACTCAGAAAGGATAAAAGGTGAATGAGATATGGATGCTCAAAGAGTAACCTTTGGAACGGATACTTAGGCGGAAATACAATTGCACAGAATAAGTTTTCTCTGAATTTTTCACTGTCTAAAAAGTGTATGGATCATGTGGAAGTCTCTAGAAAGGCTGATGCGCGTAACAATGATTCATGGAATCACGTGCAGACTCTTCATATGAAATTTGAATGCGGTTAATCATGATAAGAATATATGAGATATTCTTATCTCTCCTTAATATATTCAAATATTTGTAAAATATTCTTGGTTATTGGAGAATATTTTCTCTGCTTACGAGAATCAGATATTTCAGTATCTTTCCATAGGGTCTCTTAGATTACAATAAATAGAGCATCTATGTCATACAGAAAAATTGAACCATTCTCAAGTTTTTCATTTCTTCTAAACTTGAGTCTTATTCCTTCTTTCTTGAAATCTTTGGTTGTCGCTCTGCCGAGGTGATAGTCCTTCAAGTTTTGCGTGAATCTAAGGTAACTCTTATGTGTTAATTGTTACCTTCGATCGTTTTATCCTAAGGAACGATGTCCACAACGAGACTTATTCATTTCAAGGGCAACAAGTTTACTCGTGACTCCATCATTTTGTGATTGCTTGAAACTTGATTTATTAATAGTAATTTAAGCTTTTGACTGTATGCATGAATAATTAATAAAATTTATTATGCTTGCATATGTAAATTGCTCGTGTAATTTTGTTATTTAATTTTCGCATGATATTATCAATATATGTTCAACAACGAATGCATGTTTACTATTATACTACACCGTGGGGGTATTATGAAAAATGGGAAAATATGACATATGTTTGCATGGATGAAATTAAGCTAGAAGTTTAAGTTTTGGTATATTAGATTTTATGTTATATGAGTTAGGCTATCCTCATGTAATAACCATTTTAATGAGTTATGTTAACTTTAAAAAAATCAAAAGTTTTACACTTCATATGAGAATTTATAAATGCACTACACCCATAATATGAATTTTTTCAATAATATATTTGGTGAAAAAAAATATGAAGAGGTAATGCATGGTTATAGTGTAATCGAGTTTACGCCTGTAGAATAGGATTATCAAAATTTATAGATATTAGGTTTCTCAAATATCAACTCAAATTTTCATACCAAATTCAAATATGAAAAAAAATGTTAACATTGAGTATATTCTTATCTTGTGCATGGACAATGCACGTGGCCAATAGGTTATTTTCCCGTCATATAAACTTGGCCACAGACATGTTCGAATAGTGCATAGAAGCAACAATATTTAGCGTGCCAAATAGTGCATGACTGGTGCATGCACGTGCTATATTTTAAGTATAAATCTTGAAGCTACTTGATGAGTATGTTTTCACCGTATGAAGCCTCTCGTCGTGATCCCTTGAACTGCGTCCAATCTGCAAAACAATGCTCCCGGTGTCCGGGAGGTAAACAC
>JAULKJ010223554.1:0-13854 GCA_032355405.1 Rubia balearica
TTCAGAATCAGAATACCGTGCCATGGCCAATACTGCTGCGGAGTTAGCTTGGTTGATGAATTTGCTGCGTGATTTGCACCAAATACCTAGTCAAGCAATTTCACGCTATGTTGATGTCTTCTTGGGAATAAGGCTTCTGGTTGGCCATAAAAATCTATAAGTTCTAAAACACATCCATTATGATAATATGTATGAAGAATAAATATGAATGTGGAAATGGAAAAAATAATATATATCACCTTGTCAATCTCAAAAAAAAAATTCTACTCAGACTTGGCGAACACACTTAGCAGCATACAACATTACGTAGTAGCCACACTCCCAAGTTTTTTCTTGTTTCTTGCACTAAGTGAAGGTAAACATTATTAGTTTGAAATTACGAGTAAAATTAATGGTTTATTTCCCTAATCTACCACACCTTAATCTCCATAATGTCTAAACCATCATCTTGATTATGATCGACTTGATCATTGAGCGACACACCCAATATTTTGATAATCGTCTTCGATGGCTGGAAGTGCAGTGGATCCATCCAAAAAACCTTCTTCGGCTTTGGGACGGTAAAAATTAATCTCCAATGGTCCTTGCAATGTGACATAGAAGTAAATGATTAACAGCAACAAAATAGAATTAAACTTATTGAAATGATACCATCAGCGCTCAATGTATGGTGCAAAGATCAATTTTTATCTCTCTGCCCAAGACTATTGAGGATCTCGTCTATCCTTTCTTCAACGGTGAAACCAATTTCTTGGGTTATTATGGGACACAAATATTCGACCCAACTCATTCCATTTTTATTTTCAATATAACACATGTACCTGTAAAGCATGTGTTCGAAAAACGTATTGTATAGTAAAAAAAGGTGTTTAAAAATAATAATAATTGGAATGGTTAGTACTCACAATGGGTATAGGGACATTATCGCTTGGCGAACTTGCTCACACTTCCACAGGCATTCGAAGTCTATCCATGAGCCGATTATGTCTTTATTTGACCGATTAGGCACTCATTTCTGGAGAATAAGTACGTTGAGTTACGAGGATGGTTTCGTAAAAAACCTATACAAATTGCAGTGCATTCTTAATTACCTGTGCCCGAGTGACTGGAGCTTTAATCGATTTTGGTGGTTGAACGATCGATTTACGTTTCCTAAGGGTCGTGGAATTCAAATGACTGTCCGACAAACGGTCAGTATAAATCAGGCAACATGCTCATAGGAAAAAATTTCCTCTGGCTAGTCCCACTTGCTTGTACTCACCATCAGGGATTGGCAATAGGGCGTTGATGACTAATGGAATATCCAATGAAATTCGAGAAGTACCTTCAGAAATAGGTACCGAGTGATGGTGTTGCATAAAAGGGTGCAAAATAGCAGTGGCAACATGGAGTGGTATACCTTCCACACTTAGATCCATATATCGCTCACAAAAGTTTTATTTCTAAAACATTTTTTTAAAATGATAACCAATTTTTAAGTAATAAAATTACATTGATATATTTAGAAAATATATGTATGTATCTTTTTGGGTGTCGACATGATAGCTCTATCAGGGTTTTTGATTTCATGTCTCAGTGTCAATTATTTCGGTTCGTAGTTTACCTCAACCTCCCCCGGTGAATGGCGTGACCCTCTAGATGGTGGTGTCCAACTAGGAGTTAAATATTCTAAATTCTTGGGTATTGGTGTACCGGTGTGTTGGATTAATCTCTTAATCAACATTTCTTGGTTCTCTATGCGTTTGTCACAAAGAGTAGCCTCTTTCTGCAAGATGTTCACTCTTGATGGGTTTTCCCTTTCGGAAAACCTAACAATTCTAAATGCATCTTTTTGTGTCAAGAACGAACCATCCCTCTACCACGTCCCAGCTGATCTATTTTACCAGTTACTTCTGTGAGGACGATCTTACCCGTTGGAATGAACTGCACTTCCATTTGCTCTTGTTTCAACCTAGCCTATGAACGTGTTAACATTAAATTAAATAGTACTTAAATGGATATTTCAATGAATTTTAAGAAGTTTATGCCTATCACTTTTTTCGCAGTTGTAATCATGAGTTCCTTTTCAAATCGACCCTCTTTGTTTTCTCGGATCTTCAGGAATAGATCACACCTGTCAATATCATCAACATCGATTGGTGTGACCAATAACCTTACCTCCTTCTCAGTACTCCCACCTTCAATTGCAACTTGGACTTCTTTCTCGTAATGGTTCTTCACCATTTGGATTGCCACTAAAGCTTAGCCACCACGGATTTTCTGATGCGGGATTCATTATTTTTGGAAATACGACGCTTATCATCCCTCGTGCCCTACATTAGGATGTCATAACCTTGTCACTAAACTTAGAGAGGTGGACTAGCGTTTTGTTCATTTTCCAAGGCCCTTATTTTGTGGATCTTCCAATTATCTTTTTGAATATGGGTATAAGTTAACCGTGGACGATCTTCCTTACTATTAGAGAATATTTAATATCTAGATAAGGTGTATTTGTGCTCCATCCAACTTTTGGATAACATATACATCGTTTTCTTCCTCAAATCTTCCATGTCGGGAGACTGTATCTCAAATGGTCTCTATAAGGAACTCCACAGATTATGTTGTGAAAAACTAAGAGATAATATAGTGACAAGATGAAGGGGGCAAAAATTTTGATTGCCCAATTTTAAAGAGGGGTACCTTGCATTCCATCCATGGGACGTCTTTGAACTCCTTAGGTACCTTGTGCCAATTATCATATTTTATGTCCACCCTCGTCCTACCAACCTTCCCAACCCAACTAGACCACTTAGAACATTCCTCCAACAAACATTTTCCCAACTTTTTAAAAATCAACAAGGTCAAATATTTCCTAGGCATTCTCCGTTCGAGTGTCCTACAATGAGTTTTTGTTATTCCCACCTCTTCCGACTACTCCCCTTTATCATCCTTGTTTTCCGACTACTCACGTATTCGTTTCCAAGACATTATTTGACCTAAGACATCGTAACCAATAAAGCAACCATCAATGAGAATTTTTAAAGAGTGTTGCAATGAAACTCTATTTCAAAATTCTTGCACATAAATTATGAACTTAGCCATTGTTGGGGTACATTCAATGCCAAACTTGATTTCTACTTTAGTTATACAAGATAAGGATTGTACACAATGATTAAGAAGCATTAATGTTTACCTTGTCAAATAAAGAAGTGGAATACCTTTGCAATGATCTTCATCTCCTAAAATATCTAAGGAACACAAACCCAAACTCCCCACTTGTTTAGGGTATCAAACAAATGTGAATTATAAATTTGATGAGTTAGGGCATGCGATTAGTTTTCCTTGCTGAAATTCAAAAATGTGGATATAAATGGATTTGAAATGAAGAATTGAATAGAGAATGAGGGGCTTTGGGGAAAATTTTGAGGGAAAGCGCGCCCAAAAATGGGTATTTATGTTCTTTCAAAATGCCTTTAATGCTTGTGATACCCATTTTCCGGTCACAGCAATTCCATACTAAAAAATAGTCGGAACTATGTTAGGAGTCCGGAACAGTGTCAGCTGTTCCATAATGTTAGGGGTATCAAAAAACCCCAAATAGAACAAAACCCTCTGCAAGGAAAGAATCAACCCATTCTAAATCTTCATCCAAGCTCCACTGAATTGAACAATGGGGAGGTCAAGGGGAGGGAAATCTACAACAACTTCTTCCCAGAGTCAAGAACCAATCCAGGAGATAGGTCCGACTGTTAGATTTTTCGATGAAGTGGCCGAACATAGGTATGTGAAATTCCACCGATGGAAATGTAGTAATCCTAAAATTGTTCGTTCTTACATTATTGAATTGCGGCTAGCTTATTTAGTCATTTATTTTTAAGAACTCCCAATTTGATAAGCTATTGAAATTAGATGATCCTGTTTATTACGATGAGGTGCTACAATTCTATGCTAACCTAGGCAAGAGCTCGAACAATTGTGACCTTAGTAAGGTTGGTGGTGTTTTAATACTTGTTACGAAATTCACAATTAATGAGGCCTTAGGTTATACAAACCAAACCACTTGTCTCCTTGAGGTGTCAAGGATCGATTAGAAATTTCCAACAAAGTTAGCCTGATGTGACTGAGTACACCCCCTTTTCCCCTTAGCCGTGGGTAGAAAATATTTTCATAGGGGGGTACGACACCGGGACAGGCATAGAAACATGACGTGAAGGTTCTACCAGTTGACCAAGGTTGGACTACGAGTCAATATGTTTTGAATATTCTTCCCTTGGGTGGTCATGTTTACGAGCCCACTAAGGTAATCTGATGATATTTAATTATGTAATAGAGGGGATTAAGATTAACCCGGGCTACACAATTCTTAATTATATACTTTAGGCAATCGCCGGGAAAAAAATAATCTCCCATCTGGTGGACGAATCACGACGATGATGAAGAAAAAGGGGGTTATTCCTGTATAAAACCCATTGTAAATTGAGTATTATGATAGAGGGTGGCTTAAGTATAAACACTTGACACTGGGCTTCGATAGCAAATACGAGTATGAGATTGTTCCGGGAGCCAAGGGAAAGCTATGAACAAAGCAAGGGAGACTAGTAGGTCGAGGGCCGAGGCATCTTCATCCCGTACGAATTATTAAATTTTAGTTCAAACTCACTAGGCATTACTTTTTAATGCTTCTAACTATTTGATTATATGTGGTGATTTTAAATTTCTAGGCTATGGAGGATTGTTTAAGAGCACAATTAGTAGGTACATGGCATGCCTTAGCTCGAACCTCAGTTCACTGAATGCGGGGGTGGAGGCGGTGGAAGCTAAACATGCCGAGTTTGTCGAGTCATCGAGCTTGCGCATTGAGCAAGGATATGAAGCCAACATGCCTAAATTCAAACCCGTAATCTCTAATTCAGATGTCGAGGGTGATGAAGATGAGGATGAGGAGGAATTTGTAGAAGGTGAGCCTGATAAAGATGTAATAGACCCTGAGATTGAAGAAATGTTCAAGGAAGCTCCCTAGGTTATTTAGGTTTTAGTCTTTCAAATCTTTGTAGTATTTATTACTTACTAACTAATAAGAATTATTTTGTTGCAGAGGAATCAGGCTCCAAATTTTGAAGGGATTTTGAACATGTTACAAGTGGATGCGAAGAAAGTTTTTCCAATTGCGAGAGGGGGTTTGGAAGCTAAAGAGTCGCCAGCGTACTTTCGAATGGGAATTTGCACCATCAAGGAGATCACATCTTCCGTGTGAACTAATATGTTTGGATTGTTAGGATATGAAATTTTAAATTGTTAGGATTTATTTCTTTATTTGAATTTTAACTTGTTAGGATTTGAAGCTTAATTTTGTGCTTTGAAATCTTTTAGTAATGCAACATCATTGCATTTTCTGATGCCAATTAACTAGTTTGAAATCGTCTCTAGCACGACATATTTATTCAATTGTTAATATCATCATTGTTATCCATAGGCTATATGTTTAGTGCATCAAATTAAGTACTTGACCATTTCTCCTGACTATGTTCCGAGCTCGGAACTAGTTAGGTCAGAAGTGTACAATGCAAAATGTGCCACTTAATCCCTATCTCGCTTTCCTTCCATGTTTGCTTCTTTTTCATTCCCATTCTTCTCTTCTTCATCTTCCACATGTCGTCAACCCATGTTCCTTCGTCATGATTCGTGCGACCTAAATATGCACACAAAATCGTGTCATCCTCTTTAAGGAGAAGGTCATCATCGTTCAAGCCCATCAAACAAGTTTGACCGAAACCAACAACATATTCAAGGTCAAATTCCTCTAAAAAAATCCCTCTTACCCTCAGTAAAAATATCTCATCTAGGATCAACAGGATATCGCACATAAAAAAATTGAATCGCCTGAGAGGCTACTATGAATGAATCTTCTCTCCAATCGATCCGAATTCGATAAACCAATGTGAATCCCATTGCCCCGGTTTGCTGGAAGCTGTTGAAATCAACCCATTGGCATTTAAACACAGGCACCT
Source organism: Rubia balearica (assembly GCA_032355405.1). Classification (NCBI taxonomy): domain Eukaryota; kingdom Viridiplantae; phylum Streptophyta; class Magnoliopsida; order Gentianales; family Rubiaceae; genus Rubia; species Rubia balearica. The sequence goes on from JAULKJ010223554.1 coordinate 5,988, forward strand.
GAAGGATAACATAATCAAGCTCCCAAATTTCTAATATTGTCCCAAAGTAACAAGTGTTAGCGTACACGGGGATCGCTACCACTTGCGCTTCCAATGTATAGGGCCTTTGAAATGAGGGTTACACAGGTTACACTGCTATTTTGGGAAACTCCCTTATCAATAATCGACTTAGTGGAAAATGTGAAGCCGTTAATGCCATAACCTCATAATGAGAAAATTGTACCAAGTGGTCTGCATGATAACCACTTTACGGATTCAAGATAACTGCCTACCTCCACTTGACTTCGAAGCCAATATGCAAACGTTGAAGTGCGTCATTGTAGAACTTGAGCTTTATTGTAATTTAGATTTGATGATCATATTTCATCCATATGGATCTCAATATAAGGAACAACATTCTCATGGTTCCGCGAAACATACAGATGCGCCACATTCATATCTTCAATTGTTGGGCTCAATAGTTCCCCTTGTCTTACCCCATGACCCTCAAGCCTCTCCTCATGTCTAGTTTGTGGAAAACCTACAGAATCTACCACCTTCAAATACTCAACACAAAACTCAATCACCTTCTCCGCCGCATAACGATGAACAATAATTACATTAGGCATGTACTTGTTCTTCACAAATTTTTTAAATATTTTCATATATCGTTCGAAGTGGTACATCTATATCAAGAATACAGGTTCACATAGCTTGATCTCCCGTACCAAATGAAAAATCAAGAGGACCATGATGTCGAAGAATGATGGAGGAAAGTACACCTCCATACGACACAGGACTTCCACAATCATCGCTTGCACTAATGCTTTTCGAACAAATACTCTTGAAGAACAAGCACAACTTGGTAATGCACAACCTTGCATGGGATGGAAGTGACGACCTTATGGAAATGACATTCAATTCTTGCATTAGATTGTGGCAATCGTGAGATTTCAAACCAACCAGCTTCAACTCATTCAGAGATACACATGAACTTATGTTAGAAGCATACGACATAGCCACCCTGACACTACTAAGGGTGTCACATAAAGATTTTCTCTCTGACTCAGACATGGGATAACTGGCCGGGGGAAGATAACAAACATCGTTGTTTGTCACAGGACCCAAACTCTTCTTAATCCCCATTTCAACTAAATCAAGTTGGGGCTTCAAACTATCATTCGTTTTCTTAGGGGTATTTAAAAGTTTCCCTACTAAATAACCAAAAACATTCTTTTCAATGTGCATTACATCAAGACAATGTCTGTCCTCCAATTCCTTCCAATACGGAAGTCAGAAAAAATAGAACATTTTTTCCAACTCTCTTATAATGCTGATTTTCTCTTCCCATACCCAAAATCATTTAGCAAATTCTTTACCTTTTCAAATACCTCATGACCCGATAGTGGTGTCGGAGGTCCTCTTTCCTCAACTTCTCTGTTGAACCATTACTTCGCCAATCTCCATGGGTGACCCTCGGGGAGAAACCGCCTATGACCTTGATAAATTGTTTTACAACCATGCTTCAACTGACAAGAAGCCGTTTCATTCTCACACACCAGACATGCAAAGTACCCTATCACTGAGTATCCAGATAAATTAACGGTACAAAAAAATAGCCTTCTATGTAAATTTTTCACCAACACTTCCATCACTGGTGAGGACACCTTCTCTGAACAATGTATACAAATAATCAACAAGAGGAGCAAGGTACACTTCAATATCATGGCCTGGATGATTTGGTCCCGAAATCATCATGGATAACAAAAATACTTTATTTTCATCATCGACCATGATGGAAGATTATAAATAACTAACGTAACATGCCAAGAACTATTAGTGTTACTCATATTACCAAAAGGACTAATCCCATCAGTAGATAAGCCTAACCCAAGTGTCGGGGTTCAACTCTAAACTCCGGGTATATGGCATCAAGCTTCTTCCACTGCTCACCATCTGACGTATGCCAGATTACATCATCTTCCGATCGAACACGTTCAGAACTCCAACACAACAACTTAGAATATTATTTCGAAGCAAACAATTTCTTCAACCTTGGAATGATAGGCAGGTACCATAACACTTTGGTCGGTATCTTTTTATTCGACGTCAACCTCACTTCCGCGCCAACGGAAATTGCCTCACACTTTAGCTTGTACCTAGACTCACCACACACCTGACAATTGCTTTGGACCTCATCCTCCTTCCCCTGATATAGCATAAAATTATTAGGACATTCATGGATTTTTTCCCAATTCCAATCTCATTGGACGAAGAATCTGTTTCGCTACTTACGACCTATCCGACAACAGATTTCTTTCAAGAAGCAATTCCCTAAACAATTCAAGAGTTTATGTCATCCCTTTATCCGTGCACCCAAATTTAGTCTTCAAATTCATCATTCTCAAAGTCGCACTCAATACCGAATTCTTGCAGCCAGTATACAACGGAGTACTTTTGTCATTATGCAATACTTCTAGAGTCTCGGGTTTCCCATGAAATTCTCTAGCAACATCCTCCACCATCTCATCAAATTCACCAACTTCTTCTACTTCACATCTTGCCATTATCTTTACATCTTCTTCATTTACAACCTCCCCGTGCCACACCAATGTGGTGTAAGATGTTTGAAACCCATGGATGATGAGATGTTTCCGTATCTTCTTCCTTCCCCAAAAGTTATCATTCCTACAATCTTTACATGGACATCGTGCCCGCACCGAGCCATTCTTAGATGCATGTTCAAATGCCAAAATGAGGAATGACTCTACCCAAGGAAGGTAATCGGGGAATTTCCTAAGATCATTACCAATGAGCTCAATGAGATCCATTACCGCCCAAGAACCTACATTGAAATAGCACAACTCAACACATTAATTACCCTAAAATCCAAAAACACAGCATCCATTATTTCACCCATATACCCATTAATTCAATACCATTCCAGTCTTCAACTTACTTCCAAGTACATAATAACTGAGTCCCCAAACTTGCCCCCTTCATACAACACGTTACCCTTCCAAATTGAATAAACTCTAAACAATAGATTCAACACGTGGATTTCTACAAAAATCTAACTTATGAATGTACATCTATACATGAAGTTATGAATGTGTACACTTACCTCACCCAGTTAGTTACTTATTGAAGAATTAAACTGTGTTTCCATTTCAAAGGTTTAGTTTTTTGAAAGTGTAATTCGTATTAAATGAAACTACGATCTTATTTTTTTACATAGTTCCGAGATCGAAACTCAATATCATCAGCCGTGGTCTGTACTAGAAATTTTTACAAGATCAAAACTTGTTCCGGAGTCAGTTACGAACTCGGGTCATGTCTCCCCATTTCAATGCCAGTTTTTCAACCCACTTCCGATTGAGGATGTGGGCTCGACGACATTGTCCCAAGCTCAAAACTGATGAGATCAAAGTCACTCCGACATAGATGACTTTGAAAATAGTCAATCAAAGAAGGTTCCAAATTTAACCGACTTTGAAATGCACCATATAAATGTGGTTGGAAGAAACCAAATTCTAAAATGGATAAATTAATTTTAAAAGATTGTAGCGTCTGAATCCAACCACTTTTGAACTCGGAAGTACTAAAGGAAGGTGGTTTAAAAAATGCGCATTAGATGTCTTTAATGAGGCTTCCTTAACTAGTATCCTTCTGCCGCCACTGTCGCTCTGCATAAATGTTCTTGTTCTTCAGCCGCGATAACAAGGATCTACAACCGTCTCGCCTCACAATCGCTCTGAGGTTTTCAAATTTCTTTCGTCGCTCTACAATCACTTTGCAATGGTTTCGCATCAACAGCGAGTCCGCGATGGAGCGAGGCAACGACATGGTAACGGCAACGATGAGGTGAGTTGAGGCAAGGTGATGCGACTGTTACTGTTTTCTATCAGGTAGGTGATATCTAGACGCACCATTGAATAAAAAGATACACGGGTGAAAACAAGCGTGGATGGCGACAAAAATGAGCGAATGGGGATGGCGACAATGACAGCAGATGGACGTTGACAAATGACGATAGATGGCGGTGGACGCGGAAGACAACGACGGATGATAAACGATGGCTATGGCGGAGTCGTTCGTCACTCAATGGCTACAGCTGATGGCGAACAGTGGATAATGACGGCAGACAGTGACGGATGGCGATGGCGGACGATGGGCGATGACAACAAACAACGGGCGATGAAGGTGGACGACTGGAGGTGATTGAGTTTCTGCTCGTGAGAGGTGTGGATTAATTTCGTGTTTTATTTTTAAAAGTCATGTTGAGATTTATGATTATTTCACTGAGTATATGATCATTAAAAGTTGAGGAAAGTGCATATATAACCCTACCTAATTCACATAAGTGCAAATATAACTTTTTGATAATTGAAAGTGCAAATATAACCCTAGATAGTTAGTGAAAGTGCAAATATAACATTTTAAGGCAGATTTAGGCCGAAATTGGGTGAAAAGCCAATCTTATCCCTCTGGTTTTTTAATAAAAAAAAGAAAAATAGTAAAGTTACTATTTTAGCCCTAATATTTTTTTATGGGCCTTCATTCTCCTTCTCTGTTTTGTTTCCTTCTCCATCTCCTTCTCCATTCTTCACCACCTCCTTCTTCATTCTTCACAGCCTCCTTCTCTGCTTCTTTCTCCACTCTTCACCGCCTCCTTCTCCTCTACTTAACCAACCCTGCCTCCTTCTTGATCGATCTTCCCCCACCATCAATTCTACTGCCCACCTTCGTAGCACCACTATCCATCACCTATCCCCCGTAGCTCTACAATCGACTCCATGCCACTCATCTACATCTGGTTCCTTCAACCTTCCATTTTCTTCATCCATCATCCGCGTAGCATGAGCTTTGCCAGTTGTTGTCAATAATATATAATCTTGTCTCTGCCACTATAGATAATTTGAAATCTTTCCCCGCTGATAATCTAAAATCTTATTTCTATAACTTTTTGATATTGGTAATCTGTTTTTTGGTCTTATTGTTGAAACGGCGGCGCAGGATGAGATGGGTGACGTTCTAGGGTTTTAGGTCATAGATGGTGGTGGCGTGTGGGAGGAGGGGTGGTGGTGCTAAGGTTTTGGTGGTGTGACGACGTGGGAGGTGACGGTGTGGCGGGGTGGGTGGTGTGTGTTTTCAGGTGGGATGGGGTGGGTGATTTCAGGCGAGGTAAAGTGGTGGCGACGCGGTGGTGTCAGAGCAGTAGTGGTGCGGCGGGCAGCGATGGTGGTGATGCAGTGGCTGGGCAAGGGAATTTTTATCTTTCAAAATTTTATATTAGGATGAAAGGGTATTTTGGTAATTTTTTGGTCGATCAATAGCCAAAAATGGGTCGTCAATGCTGGAATATAGTTTTTAGGTGTTATATTTGTACTCATGCAAAGTAGTTAAGGTTATTTTTGCACTAAAAAAATATCTCAAGGTTATATGTGCACTTACTGAAAGTATATAGGGTTATATTTGTATATATCCCTTGAAAGTTCTATGGTGTAGTGGTTACTACTCTGGACTTTGAGGTTAATGACCTTAGTTTGAATTCCACGAGACATTATTTTTTGAATAATTTATATTTTTGAGGTGTATGCTGAGGTTTATTAGTTCTCCCTCCATCTCGGCAGAATTGACATGTTTGCTTTTTCATGGTCTTAAATTATCATGTTTGACTGTTAATATCTCTAGCTACATATACCAATTCTGCATTAAAAATTGATATTTAGAAAATATATGTTCAGATGAATTCAACAATATCTCACATGATATATTTATTATACATAGATTAATTAATATTTATGGTCAAAATTTTTAAAATTTGACTTTGAAGAAGCAAAGTGGTCAATTCTGTTGGGACGGGGGGAGTAAATGACTGTTAGAAAGCTCAGTAATGGTTCTTTGGTGTAGTGGTTACTATTGTGGACTTTGAGGTTAGTGTCTTGGGTTCGAATCCCACCAGGACCTTTTTTTTAAAGAATATATGGTCTTCGGGTAATGTAGCTTCTTTGTAGTTTTTTTATTATTTTCTCATGTTGGTTTTTTAGAATATATGGTCTCTAGTGCCTGTAGCTTATTTGTATTTTTCAAAATATTATTTTTTCATGTTGATGTTTTTCATTTTTGGCTGAATTTTAGGTGATAGGAGTTGATATTTGTAACTTTTGAGGTATGTAACTTTTTGGTTGATGTTTGTAACTTTTGAGGTACCGTAGCTTTTTTATTGATGTTTGTAGCTTTTTTTCCCTCTCATGTTGATGTTTTTCATTATTCGGGTGAGATTTATTTGATAGGAGTTGATGTTTTGTAGTTTTTTTTAGTGATATGGATTCATATTTGTAGTTTTTTCAAAAAAAAATCTCATATTGATGTTTGTAGTATTGTTTTTGTTCGTGTTGATGTTTTTCATTTTTCGGATGAGGTTTAGGTGTTAGGAGTAGATGTGTATAGCGTTTGGATGATATAGGTTGATATTTGTAGTCTTTTAATATTATTTTTTATGTTGGTATTTTATGATTTTCAAAGTGAAAAATATATACTCTTGAGGTACCGTAACTTTTTATTGATATTTATAGGATTTTTTCCTCTCATGTTGATATTTTTTTCATTTTTTCGGGTGAGTTTTAGTTGATATGAGTCGATGTTTTGTTGTTTTTTTGGGATTATCTAGGTTGATATTTTAACTTTTTTCTCTCATATTGATGTTCTTCATTTTTTAGATGAGGTGATAAGAGTTGATGCTTGTAGAGTTTTTTGGGATATAGGTTGATGGTTGGGAGTTTTTTTTTCTCTTATGTTGACGTTTTTCATTTTCCGGGTGAAGTTTAGGTGATAGGAATTGATGTTTTTAACTTTAGGGTGAAATAGGTTGATGTTTGTAACTCTTTTTTTTTGATGATTTAAGTTTTGTTGATGTTTTTATGATTTTCCGTTTATGATATTTATGGTTTTCAGTTGATGTTTTGTTAGTTATAGTTGATTTTTTTTCAATTTTTTGTTGATTTTTATTTTTATTTTTAGATTTTTACTGCATTTTTAGTTGAATTTTATGATTTTCTATTAATGTTTTGATAGTTGTACCTGGTGTTTATGATTTTAAATTCGATGATCATATTGATTTTTTTGCATTTTAATTTTTATTCCAGATTGCAGGTAGCGGGAAAATGATGGGAAAAATTAGAGAAAATCCATCTAAAAATATTAGATCCGTAGACTTAGAGTTGAATTATAATTGCCTAAAGGTCCATGTCTAAAGTTTAGGTTGTCTAACAATAGACCACATGTTTCAAAATAATATATTTTTAACACATTATCAAACATTAAAATGTGTTTAACTTATAAGCAACATAGTTTATAAGTTATGCCGATACAACCCTATAAATTTTGTCAAACATAGCAATGAGGTAGCGGCGAGGTGGTGATGAGCATAAGTTTTTGGCAAAATTTTTCCTTTTTGAGGGGGTGGGGTTTGAAAATTGACCGTTAGACTCCGGATTTTTTAATGCTATCAATTTTTAAAAAAATTATCCTTCAACTTGAATAAAATTACTTTTATTGATTAATATTTTATTAAAAATTAATTAACTAGGCACTGTCACAAAAAAATTCAGACACCATCCTTGAAAATACGAGTTCATGATGGCGGTGACTTGGATTAGGGATCGTTGTGAGTCTATCACTAATAAACATTTTTAAAAATAATTTTTTAATAATTACATTATGATAAATCATGTTATACCTTTACAAATTGGCAAAGTTATTTTTTTTTAAAAATCATTCATTCCGGGAAAAACGCCCTGCGGCGATTACAATGAGTGGAATTGACATCCAATCTAACTAGCCTCTAGCAATAACTAACATATTGCAAGGATATATAAATTACATG
>JAULKJ010223665.1:0-13854 GCA_032355405.1 Rubia balearica
TTTACGCACTTGGTTAGGACTACGTTGGAACACAGTAGGTCTAGTAATTAACGCTTAAAGGTAAAACCAGTTTTTCATTTCTAAAACACCAAACAGTCCAAATCACAAGACAAGGAATAATTCTAATCATTTGAGCTCTATCATGTCCCTGTACAGTTAGAGACAAGTAATAATAGTACCTATTCCAAGGATTATTAAAATGAATAAAAAATAGCTTGTCGCCATATATCTTGATGATATACGTAGCTATTGAAACTGTGAAGTAAATCATCAGGTCCCCCATACAAAAAGGGAAAATAGAAGGCAAGTTGTATGAAAGTTCCTCTAAAACATCAGGAGCTGGAACAAGTCTATTCAGTATCTTCCATTTCATGAAAGTAACTTTCCTTAGCAGCAAACAATACAGCATATATTTAAAAGAAGAGATTACAACATTTTTCTCCTTACCAGGTAAATTGGAAAAATCCACTTTCATTGTTCATCTTATCTGGATAGTCTGAGAAAATTTGAGTCTCAGGTACTAGGAATTGCATTACCTCAGAAGAATGTGTCCGTGAGATGTCTAAGCCTTCATTCGATAATAGGTTAGCATAATAAAGAAACTGATTCTGTGCATATTGACTCTTGTTCAGTTTGCCAATAACTTGAATCATAGCAATGTGTTACATTACATCTCTAGCTCTCACTGAGTAATGGAAATCATTAATTTAAGCATCCCCTTCTTTAATCCATTTCAATCTAGATTTTTGCATTCAGAAAGTTCTTTGTTGAGAAAGTGCTAAAGTAAGTTCATCTCTTGCCTTTTTATAGGTTATTAAGTTGGATTCATTTTCATTTTCCTAAAGGTCTTGTTCAGCTTTCATGAAAAGATCCTCACAGGTTTTAACTCTATCAAATATATTCCCCAAAACATTTTTCCATGTTTTAAAGCCATTTTAACTTTCCTTATAATAGAATTTAAACATTCCATATCCTTCACAGTCCTCATTCCAAACTGTTTCAATTAGATACATAAAACCTGGATGAGACACCCATCAAATTGAAACTTGAAAGATTTAGGAAATGAGTTTGAATTTTGAGAGTTATTTGAGCATGGGTCGAATTGTTCTCTAGCTATTGCTTGAATAGAACCAGGAGGGAAGTCTTTTATCCAATCCTCTATAGTTATACCCCTATCTAACCTTTTCCAGGATCTACCCTTTGGTCTCATCCTTGACTATGTGAACAAACTGCCTGAGGCTGGCAGATTTATTAAGTTAAACTGAATTTTGAAGCTTAGAAAATCTGAAATGCATTTAGGATCGGGGATGGAAGGTCCTAAATATTCATATATGTCTCCAATAACATTAAAATCTCCAATTAGAATGATTGAATCACTACAAAGGGGAGCTAAAGCTTTCCATAATTCATTTTTATCCTTATTTCAATGTTTAGCATGTATGAAGGCAATAGAACACTGTTTGTGCAGTGATGGATGGTCTAAGATTCTGTTTGGCACATCTGTGATTATAAGCAAAACTGACTTATTTTGAAAGCAGGGGGAGACCAGCTTCTGCTTTCCGCCCAAAAATAGTTTATGCTTTCAAAATAAGCTGTTTTTTAACACTTTACCAAACACTGAAAAATGTTTTGCTTCTAAGCACAACAGGTTAAAAGCTCTGCCAAACAGAGCCTAATTTATCTAAAAGAAATTATTCATGTGAAAGAATTATATCCAATTTAACTAAATCATCCCAAAGCAGCCAAATTCTACAATTAGGGACTTAAAATAACCTTTTAAATACCAACTAGAATGCAATATCTTTGTTGTAAGAAATCTAGAATTGGTTCAAGTAGAGCAGCAACCGAAATATTATGTTTGTATTTAATGTCTTTAAAACTAATATTTGAAGAGGCTTTCCTCTTGTATCTCCTTTCTCTAACTGCGGATTCCTGATTATCTTAATATGAATAATTTAAAAGAGCATCTAATTTGTTCTTAAAGCTTGAACATCATAAACAGTTACCTGTTGAGTACTGTTTAGTACTCCTTTATCAACAGAAGTATTGATCCGCCTCCCCTCGGGGTTGTCAAACTACGGGAGATCAATTAACCCGAGGAGTGGGTTCACAAAGGTAGAATTTGTATTGTTGCTCCCATTCCTACTATTATACTACCTAAAGGATAGATATTGGAAAGATCGGGGTCGTCCACAGAGTTGTTAGGGATCTAAGAATCAACTAAACACAACCGCGATCAAGTGGTCAATCCAATCATGTGTCAGGAATAGTTAGTATTGGTAAAACAGGCTTTGGGGGGAAGGGTTTTGCTAACAACTACTAACATGCAAATAACAAGAGAATAAACTATGTAAACTAGCACTTGGGGAGTATTTGTGTAACATGATCAATGTTGTTTCGAACCTCGATTCCATCACATACAAGAACTACAAAACCTATACTAGTGTTTATGACACATGGTGTGGTCGATAGTCAACACTTCCCCATACCTTTCACGTAGGGTGAACATGTAATCTTCCATCGGCACCACCTCCGTAATTATGGGAGTGCAACAACAGACCTGCTTGTTGTGCAAATATGAATCTTCCCTGTGCTATTACGTCCCGGGCACTACACCATGAATGCTTCTCCCTAGGCCTAAAAATGCAAAGGGGGTGAAGCACCTTATCGATGACTCTAGGGTTACAAAATTGCTAACCCTAGTTTACTGATAAATCTAGCTCTATCCGTAATTCTTTGGGACAATTTGAAAACTAAGACTAGTGTATGGATGATCATAACGTTGACTCGGCAACCTACATGCACGCACCCACACGGTTCTAAACTATCGTTACCCCAAACACATCTAGGTTTCCTTCCCTAGGGGATATAAATAATTGCGCCAGCATGAAAGTAGTCTACGGTGTCTGCCAGACTTAGTGTGACAATCATGCAATTAAAAAGAACACGAAGAATAATCCAACATAATAATCACAAGCACATAGAAATATGTAGATCTAAGGAATCTCACAAAATAACATTAACTGATGAATGTAAATACAAACCCCAAGTAAATAAACTACTCCCTAAGTATTGGACCCAAGTATTTTATTGGATTCAATGCCTTTGGGCAAAAGAAAAATAAAGAGAAGAAGAGAAAAGATTCTAGAGAGAAGGAAGAGCTCATTTCTCTCTCTAGCCTACCCATGAAGTCTAAAAAATGAGTATAAACTTAAACCCTAAATGACATAGGTTCACATATACAGTAGTAGGAAACTGAGACTTGAAAAAGGCCCAAAATAGGCCTAAAACCCTAGCAACCGCAATTGATACGGCGAGTGAAAAATGGCACAGGCCATGCAGCCTCGTGCTAGTGGGGGCCGCACGGTGTGGCATGGCCCATGTAAACTCATGATGGCGTGAGCCGCATGATCTAGCATGAGTTGCCGACTGGTGTCCCATTTTGAACTTCTAATTTGCGCTCAATGTCGTTTGGCGCAGCCCGTCGGTTGGAAGGACTTTTTACTCAGTTGAATGGCTGAGACGTGTCATTTTTCACACCCCGTGGGCTGGTCTTCACATTTGGAACTTGAAACGACGAGGACCGTGTGAAATGGCGTGGCCACATATGTACTTAGCCGTTGGAGTGAATTTTGAGGACACGGGCATCACTATTTACACGTTCTGTGCCAAGGGGTTGTGGCACGGCCCGTGTTGGCTGGCATGGGTTGTGCTAGCCACCCCTAGCATGGGTCGTGCTAGGCTGGGTTGGCTCGTGCCGGTGCCTCGAGCTGGCCGATCGGCTGGCTGATTCGGCCGGTTGATACCGTCTTCAGTTCTTGACCTTTTTGAACTTCAATTCTGCCTTAACATGATCAATTCCATCTACTGCCACACTATTAAGTTTGTGACCTTGTATCTACCACTACCCTCTCGAACGGCGTTCAATATCTTCTACCATTCTTGCGAATGGCTTCAAATATCTTCTACCACCCTCGCGGATGCCCATCTACAAAATGATGTTAAAATACGAGCAACCTACTTGTAAGTTCACAAAGGAATATCTAGGTCCTCGTGAATACAAAGTGTCCATTAGATTCAATTAAGTCTACAAAGCTCGGGATTTGGATAAGAAAACCAATAATGGTCATCTAAGCCCTTGTCTTCTAAACCAAACTAAAACTAGAAGCAATCAACCAAACAAAACATGATAATAAATGTGTTAAATACATTGGTTAACACATACATAAAGGTGCACATTAAGTATAACTAGTGTTCAAGTTCCTTGTGGTGGATTAATTGCGAGGATGGAGTTAATGAAGGTGATAATCCAGCATTCAGTTCTACATAGTCATCATCCAAGTTCCTACAAAAATCTAAATTATATCCTACATTATCAATTTCCTAAGATATTTTAAGAGCTATAAATTTATCTAGGTTTACTGGATTGTTAACCTGTATTGAGTTTGTAGAAGCATCAGTTTGATTATCATTAAACTTTAGAGAAGATGGAGGGTTAACTTTAGGATTGATTTGCTTTTTATGGGGTCCAGTCTAGTTATTAAAGGTTTGGTTATGGCCAAGAGGGTCATCTTCTAGAACGTTATTGTTTATGTCATTAGAAGTTTTATTCTCTTTGTTAAGATCCAGTTGAGATGGAGTTGATATATACCTTCCTTAGACCATGTGAAGTCTGAAGCAAAGATAATACCTTAAGTCTTACAAACCAAACAGAGGACAGTTGGTAAGAGAAGAGATAACCTCATTAAAAAGGTACCTCGCTTGTAGCGAACCTGGGAGAAGAAGTGATTCTCCCCTATAAAAATGCCACTAAACTATGATCTAGGGACATGGTCCATGATCCACCAGAATGAGGGAATGCACCATCCATAAATAGGTGATCTGGATAGCAAAGTAGGTGATGACTTTTTTCTAAACACTGCTATTAAACTGATCATTCACTGACTTAAGCATCAGAGAGGATCCCGGAAACTTCTCGGGACCCTGTTATGCTGGATCCTTAAAGATGCTAAGGAACACAGTGCTAAATCTAGATAGTATATCGGTTTAAAAGGAATTCCCCGTATCAGAGTGTTATTAGTAATTGAAGATTATTTTTCCTTAACTTTAGAGGTTCTTAAGTCATATTTTTTAGTAGGTTTCACCAGAGGATTGAGTCTTTGTTATTGGTCTTGGTGAAATTCTCTATCTGGTTTGTTTTTGAGTTAATATTAGAACCATTCTTTTTCTTCAAAACTAATATAAATATTTTTTCTCTACGTGCTAGCCCATATGAAGAAGGAACATTTCCTTTACCTGTTATGTCTTGTAATGACACTTGATGTTTACCGAGATTTCTTCCATGTTCATTATTTTGTTTGGGGCACCAAGAGGGAGTTTTACTCTTGGATTGACTAATTTTAAACCTGCAAAACTTAGTGTGATGCCTTAATTTTAAGAATTTTGGACAATGGTCTAGGGTGTCTTCATACTCAACATACTGCCAGAAATCTACATCTATAAAACTCAACCATACTCTCTCAGTAAGAGGTTGGGTAATATCAATTTCCACATACTTTAGAAATATGAGGTTTTCATCTATTCATCATAGCCTTATCAACTTTAACATGGTGTCCTATTAAGTTGCATAAAGACATCATAACCCCATAAAAGGTAATGTAGTAATCCATAGAATGCATTCTAGATTGGAACAATAGGGGAATCAACATTAGGATCAAAATGAGGCATCCATTTGGTAATTCGAAGAGAATATGAACCAAAATTCCAAACTTTATGCATCCAACAACGATCATAATCATCAGAGAAAGCAAATTTAATCAAAACCTGTCTGTCATCCAATAAATGAATTTCGGTGTGTTCTATAAAACCGAAAAAAAATCCTTTTGGAGTTTCTCCACCTGAAGCCTGCTTCTAAAGAACTTTCCCACCCATTTCCATTTGAGAGGTTCCTCAAGTTTCTCGCATTCCTCATCAATAAAATGTAAGCTCGACTCCCTTAGGTGATTAATATTATATTTTGGAATGAAGGGCCCCAGGCTAATCACTATTTGGTTTAAGGTGCGCTAAGAGTTGGGTATTAAGAGCTTGGGCAAATGAGAAGCTTGTATTCTGGCCTGAATCAGGCTCCGCCATGATCGACGGTGCCAAAACAGTACTTACAGAACGAGGTTCTGATAGGGTTTTGCAAATTTGCTGGAGGGAAGAGCCGTTAGAGAGAGATATATATATATATATAACTTTGCATCTATATCATTGTACATAGATTCTTTCAGTTTTTGAGACAACTCGGAAAACATTTTCTAATTTGTACCTGTTGAGCTATGAACTTGCTCTCTAATTGAGCTTCAAAAAAATTATATTCAGTGTTCTCTCCCTTTTTTTATCGAGGAAACCTGCGCTTTAGTACCAAATGTCGTGAACAGACTTTATACTCAGGGAGAAAAATGTAGTTGTATTGCATTATAGATGAATTACAGAAGAAAAGCATAAATGAAGAAGATTGAGTACAAATTTCAGAAGAAATACTGAAATGAGATTTGAGGCAAAAAAGAAAAGAAAAGCTTAGAGAAAAATATCCAACTATGGCATTCATTCTGTCATCCAAAAGCTACCATTAATTCTGCTTTTCCTTCCATATATACTATTGAGCCTGATCGGAACCGCCGGAGGTTGTAGCAGTTGCAACCGCTTCTCCACCAAGCTGAGCGGTTAACTTCTTGTTGCTTATTTGACCCCTCCTATTAGGAGTGTTCAAATATACCCGACCGTAATAACCGACCCATCCATCCATCGGCCCGACATAAAATCCTAATTTCGGTTACCCGGGATACCCGGTATATATTATATTAATTTAATTAATATTAATATCAAATAGCATACACCCTCTGCACCAGTATAAGTTGCACTTTTACTATTTGACAATCAATACTATCAAACTTTGACCACTTACTTGAATAGATATATAAACAATAATATTATCGTATGTGATATTATTGAATTAGTCGTAATAAGTAGTTTCTAAATATCGACTTTTTATTTGCCTTTACTATATGTAATTAAACATATTAACGGTCACAAATATTTCTTGAAAATTGTGAATTTTTTGTGTGCAGGTTATATTGAGATAGATGGAATAATTAGATTCAAAATTGCTAAGTTGTAGTCTTAGTTTTCAACTTCCTTAATTTTAGGTGTTTTGCTTTCGAATGAGACACATAAATTGGGAATATCTTTCGACTCTATATTATCAATGGATCAACGAAGAAAGAATCCCTGAAATGAGCGAATTCCCAATTTAAAATGTCTCAATCGATCAAGAGCCCAGCGACTTGCGAGCGTCACCATCGATCATGGAACTGTTGACTCGCCATTCGTTCTCGACCTCTCGCCATGGACAGAAAAATCTACTGAATGACCGGTGAGCTTCAATTTAGTTATTCTAATTTGAAGTAGATGCATTCTGAAGTATTCCAGGGACATTCCCATACTGATATAACCATGAGTTTTGTTCTTGAATCACGATGGCAGAATAGTGTGTTTTTTTGTTGGTTATATGATACTACAATGTTTAGGTTTGGTGTTTTGTTTCAGCATGAATTGGTTGTTTTTCTTTTTTCATACTTGTTATACAATGTGAAGAATGAGGTCAAATTGAATGAATTTATGGTGTTCACAATTATTTTCTGCAATTTCATCATAACAATGATGCTTCCATGTTTTTATCAATTACTACTTGGTAGCATAACTAAACTGACTTCCTAATCTTGTTTTGAGTTGGTTTTCCTGTTGATGCTATTTTTGGCATTCTGCTAAAGTATTGTAAGAATTTTGTGTTCTTTTTGTTAGAAAAGGGCCACATTTAGTGTGTTTTTTTTCTTTTCTGAATCTGTATACAAAAGAGGTCCGAGGGTGAGGCTGTTGTTTTATTGTTCCAACAGCAAGTATGAAGGCTGTTGTTCTATTTTTACAAAAACATCACATGAATTTCTCATCTTTCCTTGTAGGATATGTCAACTTGTGGGGACAACCGTAATGATTTGGTGAATGCTGGTCCTAAGGAACCTTGGCAAGAGACACCTGACCTAGTGATAGTGGTGGAGACTCAAGGAGATGCTAAGAAGAATAGAAAGTTTGGGTTAAACCGGGTAAAAATAGGAGAACTTCTGCTGTTTGGGATCATTTCATGTTAATACCCAATGAAAAATTGCATTAGAAATGCAATTATTGTGGTGTTATACAAGTTCAAATGGAACTAAAGCCATGAGACGTCATGTTGATAGGTTTAAGAAAGCCCTTTTTAATATGGATAAGAGGCAAACTATTTTGGATTTTGAGTCTAAAACTAAAGTTAATGATGATGGGAGCAGTGTTCCTACGTTATGGTGATTTGATCAAGATGCCATTATGAGAGCTCTTGCCCAAATGTTTATTGTTGATGAGTTTCCATCTATCTTTGTTGAACATGAGGGTTTTCGTGAGTTCTACAAGGTTTCCATTCCTGAATTTTCTCCTTGATCTGCACTCACGGGGTCGTTTAAAATCCGCAGGCACTGAGAAGATCAAAGATAAGATTTATATGTTGCTCCTGTAATCACTCCCAACTACGATACCGTAGCTAGTGGTAAGTGTAGGTGTCTTTCATAGAGATACTAGTGTCTAAGGGTTACCCAAAAATAACTTACAATCGGGAGTCACCCCAATCGTGTGTTGGGAATAACTAGTACTAACAAACAAGGGAGGTTTTGTATGAACTAACAACTACAAGCATGTAAGTAAAAATGATGTAAACTATTGATTAACTAATCTTGGGGGTTATTTGCATTACATGACTGACAACAAGATCCGATCATAGACTCTAATTCATATGAGCAACTATTCACCAAATTTCATGCTATATCTCATAGTGTGGAGATGTTAATTCCCAAGAACTCCCATTATCTGTCACAAAACTGGTTATGCCCCATCCTTAACATCTCATCTTCTCCGTAACTTGCTAGGGGCACACTTCTCTACTGATCGCCCTTGTAGCTCACTCCCAGGGGTAACCCGCCCCAACTTAAACAAATTATGTCTTGCATAAGTCGCAACAATTAGATACGGAAGGTAACCCAATCACAAAAATGGGACCTCCATTACGAGTACCCATCCTAAACCTCAAAATGGAGAGGATATAAGTACCTCGTGATAACTCTAGAGTCTACGTCACCCTAGTCGCTACAAACTAAATACGCTCAATTATTGAGGTAAGCTAGGGTTCCCCTCGTTAGGATTGTAATAACATCAATGCGGTAGGTTTGATGCTCCTAACATGGCTAGCCAATTGAAATTATTGTCTATTACTATCTCGACACTCACAAGGGGATCTAACACACACATCCTCTCGGTACTCACAAGACTACCATAGCGCCAATAATTCAACACTTCCAAATTAGCATTTAAATCCTATCACGATGTCATACAAGAAATAATTAAAGTGTGCATTTTAACATATTTCATAGCGTGAATCATAATAAGAAATTGAACTACAAATTAAGCACGATATTTATAACATGTAAAATAGGGTGAATCTAACAAGTCTCACAAATCCATGTCAATCATACTTACAAGTAACTAACCCAAAAAATAAAGCTACTCTACTAGCATTAAATCCATGGAAATCATAGGAATAAATACCATGGTTTTAAAGAGTCAATGAAGAGAGAAGAGAGAAAACCCATGAGAGGATTCTCCTAGCCTGCTGTTTCTACCAAAATAAATCTAACTAACTACTTACTTAAACCCTGGGAGACTAAAGGCATTGTATATAGTGTAGGGTAAATGGGCCTAAAAAAGCCCTAGTTGGAAACCCTAGTGTCACGCTGGCATAGGCCGTGCAGGTTTGCATGGCAGGGCCAGCATGTCTTGTGCATGATTACACAGGACGTCGTCTAGAAGATGGAAAATCCTATACTGAGCGGATGAGCCATGCAGGTTTGCACGGCCTGTCGTTTGTGTCTTCAATTTATGGCTTCTGAGTTCAAGGAACGTGTATATTTGCACATCCCATCATCTGGGTTTGAGATCCTTCAGTTCCTCGTGCATGGGTAATGCAGCATTGCATGACCCATTTGGGACCCATCTTTTTGTGGCACAGGCTCTAGCACGGGTCATGCCCATTTTACACAGCCCGTGTGTTAAATGCTAAATTTTTGCATATGAGATGTGGGGCACATATTTTAAATTTAGTTGTTAGAGATGGTTTGAAAAATGTTGATGTGGTTATTTTAAAAGTTTGAGAAGCTGTGAAGTATGTGAGATATTTTAAATCTTGTTTCCAAGAGGAAGTATTAAAAGTAAGGGTCTTGTTAGTTTAGATATTGAAACAAGATGGAATTCAACATATTTTATGCTTAAGATGACTTTGGTGTTTAGGCATTTAAGAATCTGAAAACTAAGTATACTTATTACACTAAGGAACTTAGGAAGATTGGTGGTGCACCCGATGATGAGGATTGGGACAGAGTTGCTTGTTTCATGCCATTTCTTGAAGTTTTTTATCGAGCTACACTGGCATTATCTGGTTCTCGATATGGACTGGTAATACTCTTGTGGAAGACATCTATGATATCGGGTATGCAATTCTCAATTATATTATTAATGAAGATGAAAAGCTTGCAAATATGGCACTCCAAATGAAGCTGAAATTTGACAAGTATTAGTCGAATGTAAATAATGTTAATGATTTGATATTGATTTCTCTGGTTCTCGATCCTAGGTATAAACTAGGTTATATTGAGTATATCATTTGTCGATCTTATAATTCTCTCGATTCAAGTGTCTTGTGCTCTCGGATGAAGATGGTATTTGATTCATTGTTGAATTTCTATGGATCATCTGAACCTCCTAAATACATGGAGTATTCTTCGATTCGAACATCAGCTTCTTATAGAGGTAATGGTTAAGGTTGAGATAAACCGGCGGAATGGGAGTAAAGAGGAAAAGTGTGAGAATATGTTACAAAAGGGACAATATGAATGTAGATCGCTTTTGTCAAACTGAATTGGAATAGTATTTAGGTGATTAAGATTAGCTCGATGGAGATGATGGATTTGATATCTTGGATTGGTGGGATGTCCAAAGAAAGAGCTATCCACTTCTTATGAGAATGGCTCGTGATATACTTGCAATTCCAGTTTCCACTGTAGCTACGGAGCCCACTTTTAGCACTGGAGGACGTGTTCTCGATTCTTTCCGAACTTCATTGGCTCCAAGGATGCTGGAAGATCTTATATTCTCTCAAGATTGGTTGCACACCTCTCACAAACCTTTCATTATAGAGGAAAGCTTGTACGAGATGGAGAAAATGGAAGAAGGAGAAGGTAACTTTAAATATTTTTATCAAATAAATATCTTTTAGTTATTTCATTCACCTGTTTTTGTTGGAAGATTGTATAATTACTTAATTTGTAGGTATGAAAGAATTGATATATAAGCAACCAATAATTACTATTGATGAGACAACCGATGTTTCTGACAAAACATATGAGACTTTTAGTTGAAACCTTAAAGGTACATGAGAGTTTCAAAAGCATACTGATTACGAAGTAACTCTCTTGCCTTTTATTTTTCTTTTCATTCGTATATTAGTTGCTCCATCTATATTACATGTTTACATTTGGGATTGTTTGGTGCTATTTTACATTTGGAATTGTTTGGTGCTATGATTAAAGATCACTATGAACTACATAATTACATTTAGGATTATGTTTAATACAGCATTCATCAAGTCTAATACT
Source organism: Rubia balearica (assembly GCA_032355405.1). Lineage (NCBI taxonomy): Eukaryota > Viridiplantae > Streptophyta > Magnoliopsida > Gentianales > Rubiaceae > Rubia > Rubia balearica. Next base: position 11,775 of record JAULKJ010223665.1, read on the forward strand.
CTAATGTTGAAAACTGATGAAGTGGATTGTTTAAGAGATTCAAAAGCTATGCTTTCCAAAAAAATTAGTGCAGAGGTGGTTTTTTTTTTCTTTCTCTTGTCGTTTTTGATTTTCTGTAATGCTCTAGGACTTAAAGGCTAAGTCTGTGTATCAGTTGCCATAAGCTTGGATTGTGAAGATAATACTGAGACTAAAAGTGCATCGGAAAAAGAGTACTTTGAGGTGGAAAAGATCTTCTACAACGTTGCTAAAACTAAAAGTCTATTGCCAAAAAAGATTTTAGAGGTTGAAGAGATCTTCGACTATACTGTAGATAAGAAAGTGAACTTCCAAGCTCTCTTGTTATAGGTGTGCGGTGTAGGCATCAATGAAGAAATTGAAAGTAAACCAGACTTCTATAAACTGAAAATGACTGATGTCGGCGTATGACCAAAGCAAGCGTGCCAAAGCTCGTAGGATGCCCATCCTTTATTCTGCTGCAAATGAGAAAGTAGAGCTGCCTCGCCCCTGTCCAATACATAAAGACCACCGTCACTGTGACCACTGCCCACGACTGCCTGGGAAACTTTGTTCTGAATGACAAAGTTCCGATCATCAAAGGTGACAAAAACATTTAAATCTCTGGTCAGTTTACTAATGGACAACAAGTTCTTAGTAATCGCAGGAACAACCAGAACATCTGATAAAATCAAATCATCAGAAATCTTAGAGTCACCAACATGAGAAATCCTAACAGCTGCACCATTACCAATGGAGACTTAAGAATTACCATAATAAGGGGTCACAGTCTCCAAACCATAAGCAAATGATGCCATATGACTGGTGGCACCGGAATCGATGTACCCATCGGAGGTGCAACTAGTGGGTTCCAATCGAGAGATGACTGGAAACGTTCATCAAGATGGTAGAATCAGTATGACGAGCCTGAGAACCAGTCTGTGCAAGCATCCTATAACAAGTCGCAACATAGTGACTGGGAAGACCACACCAAGTACAATGCGGCAACCCACGACCAACCCCAGCCGAGAACTGGCCAGCGGATTGGCCACAACCACGATGTCTACCGAAACGTCCACCTCTAGCGGTGCGTGAACAGTACGTGCTGCCTCCCCTCACCAGTGAGTGATCTCACGCTCGGCCGGTCGGGGGATAATCTTCTGCTGTGAATGCTGCCGGCCCAGTAGCAGGGGCTGAATGTCCCTGTAAATTTTTCAAAAAGGATTCGTGGTTCTTTGTTCGTGACAGAACATCAACATATGACAGAGTGGGTGATGAATTAATTAATGGTGCAGAAAAATACTTAAATTCTATTCCAAGAACAGTTAAGAACCATATAATCTTATCATCATTTGACACAGGAGAACCCATCATAGATAACTAATGAAAAATATCCTTAAACTTAAGGTGAAGTTCATGAACTGTACCAGTCTTGCGGATGCCATGAGCATCGACACGAAGACGGAGAATGGTAGAGGCCCTGCTATTATGATAAATGGCTTGAAGGCTGTCCCATACGTCCTTTGATGTTACACGGTCAGGAATTTCCACCAAGGCTTCCGACGTGAGGGAGGAGAAAAGAAAACTGCACACACATTGATTTTCATTGACCCATTGATCATGCTCTAATCTGGCTTTTAGATAAGCCTCCATGGGGTCGGTATTTGCACCACCACAGGCAGGAGTGGCACCGACGGCCTGAGCATAGGAGAGAGAGGAGGCGCCACCATCTTTAGGAGGAGCGGGGAGCTGCGGGCATGGTTTAGTGCCATCGAGAAAACTGAACAACTTATGAGGTTTAAGAACATAACGAATCTAACGCTTTCACAATAAATAATCTGTCAGTGATAATTTGATAGTCATCATGTGGAGTAAGGTAGTGTAAGATAATTTTTCTTCAGACATGATGACAGAAGAAAAATCACGATGAAGATGATGGATAGGAGAAGCAATCAGCCAAAAGGAGAAGAAAAGGGGCGACCGACAAAAAAAATAGGGTTTATAAATTTTGGAAAGGTTTAGACCAGGTTTGCTCTGATACCATGATAGAAGATATTTCCCGTAATGATTTATCATTAACAAT
>JAULKJ010223774.1:0-13853 GCA_032355405.1 Rubia balearica
CATATATTGGTTGTGTAGCCTCTGCCTCCTCTTCATCCATCCTTGGTTCGATTGCATTTTGAAAATCAATTTCTAGACGTTCTTGCACAATTTTCTGTGCCGCTAATCAATACCCCCCACGATTCAATCTGTGAGGAATTAAATTCAAACAGGCAATGGGTTGTTTTTATTTCTTCTTACTCTCCATTAGCTTGTTAAATGAATGTAATCACTAAAGACATGTAAATATGAATAATTTTTAAACTAAATATAATTTTACTAATGTTAGAATCATTCTCCAAGTCCCTTTTCTTATGGTTCTCCCAACTCTCCGGTTGAATGTGTGTATAGGTTATCCACGGGTGATCACCCTTCTCTGAAGAAAATATGTAGTCCCTTGACAAAGTGTATTTTTGTTCTCGCTAACTCTTGCACATTATGGTCGTTGCTTTTGTTCTCGCTAACTCTTGCACATTATGGTCGTTGCCTTTTTTCATAGAAATACCATATACAGTGTATCGATTTCAAAACTTCTCTATGAGGATTTATAACGATGAGGGTTATAATAAGTTAGAGTTAATATTTAGAATAAGAATAGGGGGAAATTAGGAGGGGAACATTAATATGGCTAATAACGGTACCTTGTACTCCATCTATAGGGTCTCTTTATAGTCTTTGGGTAACTCATGCCAACTATCATACTTTATGTCCAACCTTGTTTTACCGACCTTCGCAACTCAACTCGATCACTTTGCACATTTTACAGAAAAACACTTCCCCAACTTATTGATAACCAATGAAGTTAACTATTTTCAAGCTATTCTACATTATAATATTCTACAACGTGTTTTTTCCTATTCCTAGCTCACCGGATTCATCATTATCATCAGAACTAAATCGCAATGCACTGGGATGGCTATTTTGTGAGTGTGAAGTATCGTCACGAGTCCTTTTCTTAGAGGTTATTGAACCTACATCGAAAAATTATCCACTCAATCATGACGCTAACTTAAAAAAATTTAAGAAGAAAATACTACATTTAAGATCGACTTTAAACATTTTCTAATTTTTTTACTTGAAAATAAACCGTCATTAGGTTTTCACAACTCGAGGTACGACCTAAGTCACAGTCATTATGTTATCACTAAATAACAACATTAAACAATAAATATAATGAGTAACCCTAAAAATTATTAGTTATTCAAGAATCCATTGTGGAGTACCAAATAATCTATTGGTTATTAAGAATCAAGGGTTTTAAAACACTAACCTTTACATCAAACAAGTGGGAACTTAAATTTGATAAAACATTGCTCACCACCAAGTCCAATAGCAATTTAAAAAAAATTATATTGAAATGAAGTGTGAACAAACCAAACATAGTTGAGGTATGTAGGATTCGGAGGCAGGAAAACTTACGTTTAATCATCACTTGAAGAAATCAAGGATAGGAGATTAGAGAAATGAAGAAGAAGGTTGGGGGAGGGGAATGGTGGAATACACAGGCTTTCTAAGTATTTAATACCCTTGAAATCCCACCTTTCATGCTATTTTTTTCCTGTCAGAGTTACCTTCCAAACTCATTACATAATCAACGCTTTAAAAAATACCTAAGAATAAGTTCCGAACTTCGAAACTATTTTAATATATATAAAAAAATGCACCCAATTTTCATAAATCAACATTTACAAAACCCCCAAATTAAAATCCCCTCTCAAACCCTAGCATCCAAAAAATCTTCCCCCAAATTCTCATTTCAATCACAATGTTGAGGCATAGACACCAAGAAGAGTTGCAGGGCAATGAGTGACCGTAGCCATAACCATTCCCCAAAATCGTGGACATTCCTCTGACTCTCTTTCATTTATTCCTTCCAGTTTGTTGACTCGAATATTACACTTTTACCATGATTCTAATAAATTGCTGTCAACAATTAACTTTTGATTTTGAATTTATTTATCCTAAATAGGAGTGAAAAGTATCAAAACACTTCTAACTTTTAAGTTTTAGGGTTTTTTCAACTAGAGAATTTAAAAATATAGTTAAATATCATATTTTATTAGTGAGATTGTGTTACGATGAGAAATGGGGAATTGCTGATCACGCAATTTTCATTAGTACCATGTGGACATCTCGTTTGTGTGAGCTATACATGGATGAAAGTGATAAAGGTAGACCACTGCACTCTCCCTTGTGGAATTTTACATGAGTCAATGCGATATCATTACTTTGTATCAATTGCGGATGTTATTTGTAGAGTTTCCATGGAGAATCTGGTGGTGTTAAATGCCCAATAACTAATTCTTGATGGCCAATACAAGCAAGGTAGACCCGGTCCAGGAATGTTTATTTTATTATTTCTTCGACTAATTTATGGTAAACCTATAAAAGATACTCATAATTATTATGTTTGAACACATCTCACAGTGTACAAATCTTTGTAGGGTCGACTGCATTTATCGTCAAGGATTCAACTAATACAATGTTTATAATCAAGGTGATTGAGTTTTTTATCATTCCTTATGACTAGTAAAAGCAACATTTTGAACTTTGAATTTTTATTTTTAAATATATTTTGTAATCTAATTGTGGTTGGTAACTAAAATTCCTTATAATGTATGGTTCACTTCTCCTGTACCCATATTGTGCTTGTATCATTCCTGATAAATAACATGAACTTATTATGCTCATGCTTTTGCATTTTCGTTTGTTTTTAAAAGTTTTCATACTTAATAAGTTGAGTTTGAAAAATACATTGAAATTATTTATAGTGTATAACATGAATCATGTAATTTTGATCAGTTCATTAAAGTGTTTTTCTATTTCCAAATTCTAATATATCTATGACTGATATAATTGTTGTTGTGGTGGATGTTGTGGGCTCCACACCCTCTAAATTAACCCAGCTACCTTTGTTCTACTTTGCACTCTGGTGATCAAGTATGACAGCTATAAACAGTTTTATTTTAAAGTTAAGTATGTAGATGGAGGTTTCTCTCTTTGTGTGTTGGTAAATGACATGTTCTCCCTGAACGTTACCAACGGAATTCGAATATGGCCAAGTATGACTTTTGGGTAATAAATTTCCGTATTGTCTTTTCATCAGTTGCATCATCTCTATATTCAATTGATTTTGTAATAGGTTGATATCTATGATTCCATCCTTAATATAATTATTTAAATCATGAAAGTACATGGTAATAAAATGATTGTAAACTATAAAAAAAAATGGTATGCTTGTATCGTACGTGATTAATAATAGGCACGTATTATGTTTGAGCTATTATGTTTTCTTCTATTTTAAAAACTTTACCCTACCTGCACAAATATACATGTTTTTATCATCATAAGGCTTTGTATTCAGTATCAAATTTGATAGAATTTTGTTACCATTTATACTCAATATAAAATCTTTGTTCATAACCTTTTTTAAGATTAATTCCTATCGTATGATGCATTTATATGGCGAATTTGGGTCTCCCATAGTTAAAAAATCCGGGATGGCCACATTGCAAAATTTTATACAAGATCTTATCAGAATTTAGCAATAATGTGACGAACTATATCAGATGTATAGAGCCTTCCAAAGACTAGATAGAAAGCCAGGGGAGATAAAGAATCAGCCATTACAATTATGCAAACAGACCATTACAAATATTACAATCATATAAATTGAGTAATATTTTCTTACAATACATGGTTCATTTTGTCCATACTCATATTTTGCTTCTTTTGTGCATGATAAACAATAAGGTGTACGTATTATGTCCATGCTTTGGTGGTTTCCTTAGTTTTTGAAAAATTTCCTAAGTATTGATTTCGGAAGTTAGAGCCTATGCCAATATACATGTTTTTGATAATCATATGGTGGTGCAATATGTAAAATTTTCTGATTTTACCATGGTGGTTATGGTAGTTTTCTTTTGTTTGTACACTTGACAACTTTTTATTGGGCCCTCAGCTACAAATATAAAAATTCTCCAAATAGAAAAAATTTGTAAGCTGGAGCAGTCCGTGTTAGTCTCTTAATAGGATTTTTTTCTCAATAAAATCCCACAATACACTAGACATTCATAACTTTCTCCTTCTTCACCATCATAGTTAATGCAAAAAGGAAATAACGACAATGAGCGAAAATGTCATCATACTACCATGGTTGAGCAAAGCCAGGTGATCATACTGAAGACAATGAACTGCATGCGTGAACCAATTTCATTCTTAGCATCGAAATCAAGTGGATGAGAAATGTAGATGAATTATCATGCGCCGGCAATAATAATTCTCAATGTTGGAATTAAATCGCCGAAGAACATAGAGACATCATACATTGAAATGTTCAATTGTGGTGAGGTTGGACTACTGATTTTGACTTTAATTAGACTTAAATTTTGTTACATTATTTTAAACTAATTGTGTAATCAATTAATATGAAGTGGCAAAGTGCGGGTGTGGTGGAGCATTGGTACACACAATCATGATGGAGTGGTGAGGTACAATTTTTATGCAATAACTTTGTCCCACTTTACATTTAGGTGACTACAAGTGGTACCGCCCTGAAAAGTCTGATTATGAAGTTTGGTATGCAGATAGAGGTTCCTCCCTTTGTGTGATAGTAAATAATGTGTTATCTCTAAATGTTACCAATGGAATTCGATTAAGGCCTAGTCTGGCTATGGGTAATAAATTTCATTATTATCTTTTCATCATCTGCATTATCTTTATAGTCAATCAATTTTTATTTGTTATATCTATGATTCCATCCTTAATAAAATTCTTTAAATTTTGAAAGTACATGGTAAGAAAATTATTTTCAACTAACAAAAAAGATGTCGTGCTTGTATCGTGCATGATAAATAATAGGCACGTACTATGCTCACTTTTTGTGCTTTTTATATTCTATTTTTATAAAATTTCCCCACCTATGAATGATCATTATAAGGCGATGCCTTCTTTATAAAATCTTGGTAGAATTTTGTTACCATTTAAACTCGATATAAACTCTTTATTCATTATTGTTTTTCTTCTTTTTATAATTAGTTCCCATCGTTTGATGTTTAATATGGCTAATTTTTGTCTCGTGTAATTCAATTACAATCTAGGATGGACATATTGCCAAATTTTGGACAAGATCTGAGAATTTAGCAATAATCTGGCAAACTATATCAGCTGTATAGAGACTTAAAAAGAGTAGATTGCAAGACAGGGGAGACAAAAAATTAACCATTACAATTATTGAAATTCCCCATGAAAAACATTACAATTATGTAAATTAAGTAATTCTTCCGTATACTATATGGTTGACTACGTCCATACTTAAATCGTACTTGTTTCATGTCGGCCTCATAAATAATATGGTCATACTATTTCCATGGTTTTTTTGTTTTATTTAGTTATTAAAAAATTTCTCTATAATTGAGCAGGCAAACTAGAGCCTGTTCGAATATACATGTTTTGGGTCATTATATGGTGGTGCAATATGTAAAGTTTTCTTGTTTGGTTCTTACTCATTCATTAATTTCCCAACGATCGTTGAACGTTCATCTCCAAAATTCTCGGAACTATGATCAATCTTCCATTTATAGACTTTCGACCGGCACCCCCATGTGGCGAAGCCACATTTTCTCAACCCATCGCTTCATATATCCTATGCCTAGGCTACTACTAGGTCTAGAATTGCAGAACCAAAAGTTAATGATGGAGCTTTCTTCAATCCAAAACCTAGAGTCGATCATCTCGGAGAGCCGGGAGTTCATTTCTATGATTAGGAATGTGATCGTCTTGAGGCGCTATTGAAACACACTCTGGTTGGAAAATTTTCAAGGGCTCGTCCCAAATAGGAAAAACTCCGAAGAGATTTTCAAACTGCTGGGTTTAATGGAAATATCTAGATATATCTTCTTGATCATAGACAAGTACTAATCCATTTTGATCTCCCTGATAATTATTACAGGTGTTGGCTTCACAAGATTTGGAATTTTGGGACCTATTCGATTCGCATCACAAAGTGGAGTCCGGATTTCTATCCGAATGCAGATTCACCAATTTTTCCTGTCTGGGTATCAATGTACGACCTTAAAGAATAATTTTTTGATGAGGTTGCAATGCTATCTCTAGGTAGTCTCGTTGGTTTTCCTGTTACATGAGATAGGGCTACTTTGAATAAAATGAGACCTTGTGTGTCAAAAGTTTGTGTTGAAATTGTATCACTAAACCTTTGCCTAAACGAATCTGGATAAGTTATAGAAAAACAGGCTTCTGGAAAAAACTAGAATATGAAGGTGTTCCAATTTATTGCTCAAATTGTCTAAAAAAAATTCATTTGAAAGAATATTATCAAGTTGATTCAGCTAATAAGGCTGCAGTTCCATTAAGACCAATTACTTTACAACCAGAAAAGAATGTTGCTAAACATTCTTCCTCAGGATTGACTAACAAAGGAAAAGATGCTATACCTATTTCTTCTAATCCTGTTGTTGGACGAGCCACCTTGGATAGGAGAGGCAATACTGCAGGTACTGTAACAAAATCGGTTTGGAAGGAGAAAGATCCTACTGCAATTCAACATGGTGCAAATATACATCAAACTTTAGCAGCAAAGGAAGTGAAGAATTCTGATAATCAACCAGCTATTCCTAAAAAATATAAGGACATTGCTATTAACAATCCAGCTGGAACCACTATTGCTAATTCATTTCAGGTATTAAGTGAGGTAAATGGAGATATATTTACTATTGAGGATATTACTCATACGGATCTTATGCCTCAGAAGAAACTTATTGCCTATACCAGTGGACTTGTCTTCTCTGGTTTGGAGATATCTAATATTTTAGGTGTGGAAAATGTAGACATCAATAAAGCTAATTCTCAGACCACAGAAGAAGGTGAGTTCCTTGAATCAAAAGCTGATGGGAGAATGTTACTGTCACCAGAGTGTGAAATTTCAGGTGAACATGTAAAAGATGTTGCTGATTTTGTATCTCAAAAAAAGACCCCTCCAAATGAGGGTCAGGTGAGTATAGGTAAGGATACATCCCTGAGAAATTCTAAAATAGATTTCATAGATAGAAACTTGATTGGCAAAATGGATCTAAATCCAAAAATACAGTGGTCTATAGAAAAAATAGGAAAACCAAAAGGTGACATTATTTTGGATACTAATACTGCATCTCAGCTTAGGTTTGACAACCTCATTACAGAACCTGATGAAAATTCTGATCCTTCACAAACCATGACTGAAGCTAAATCTAGAAAACATAGGAAAAAGAAAGACTATACAGGAACTACTAAACATGTGGTAACAAGATCCCAAATTGCCCTTAAAGCTTTAGTTTAAATGATTGATTTCAACATATGTGTTTGTAATGCTAGGGGAATCAAGAATAAAATAACACATAATAGGCTTAGGAACATTAAAGGAAACATAAAATAGGACTTTTTGTGATACTTGAACCTATGATTAATTGTAATCAAATTGGTAACATAGCTTTTATTTTAGGATATAATAACCATTTTGCTGACCCTAGAGATAAAATTTGGATTTTTTGGTCTGATGAAATTTCATTTTCTATTTTAACTATGCATGATCAATATGTTTTAACCGAATTAAAGCATAACTCTTTATCCTCTTCTTGGAACTCAGATTTTGTTTATGGTAGGCATGATAGAGTGTCAAAATACCCTTTATGGGCTGGTTTAAGCAATCATTTACAAGGACCTGTAATGATGATAGGAGATTTTAATGCTAATATAGATCCAAGTGAATATTTGGGCCAATCTTCTCCTAATCTTAACTGTATGGTGGATTTTAATGTTTTTTATTGATCAAAATCTTCTATCTGAAATTCCATCCGCGGGGAATCATTTCACTTGGGTTGGGGTAAGAAATGGTAATGTGTGGGAAAGGTTGGATATGGGATTAGCAAAAGAATCTTTCTTCACACTTTTTCCAAATTCCAGAATTAGGGTTAAAGCTAGAGCCTATTCAGATCACTCCTCTTTTTTATTGACTCTTGCCAATAAAAACTATAATTCAGGGCCAAAATCATTCAAGTTTTAGAACTGTTGGGTAACTCATGATGATTTCCTGAATATAGTTAGAGATAATTGGATCACTCCAATTGGATTACATGGGATGTTAAGCTTTTCTGTTAAACTAAGAGGCTAAAAATGAAGCTTAAGGAGTGGAATAAAATGATTTTTGGCAATGTACAAGATAGAGTAAAAGAAGCTGAAGATAAAATGAAAGAGAAAGAATTAAATCATCAGCTTAGTAATAATGATGTTTCCAGAACTGAACTAAATCAAGCTCAGGCTGAATTAGCTTTAGCTTTAAATAGAGAAGAATATTATGGAAACAAACATCTAATGTTAAATGGCTAAAACTTGGTGATTCCAACACTAAATATTTCCATTCTGTTGTGAAAGCCAAGCACATTAGACAAACCATCACAGAGATTAAAAATGAACAGGGGAGATGGATTAATAACCCAGTAGATATTGGTAATGAAGCTGTCTTTTTTTTCTCCAATCTTCTGTCCTCTGAGAATACAGATATTGATGAATCTGCTGCAGCTTCATTTCTGCATAATATTCCTAGTTTGATCACTTCTCAGGTTAATGAAAACTTGATGAGACAGATTGAGTTGGTGAACCTTAAAAGGTGGTGTTTGACATGGATGGAAACTCAGCTCCAGGGCCAGATGGATACTCAGGTTGTTTTTTTCACCATTTTTGGGATATAATCAGTGAGGATCTTCTACATGCTGTCACCAGAACAGTCTTCTTTTGTTCATGGTAGAGTATTGGCTGAAAATGTTTTGTTAATGCAGGAATTAGTTAACTTTTTAAACAACAAAACATGAGGTTTCAACTTAATGTTTAACTTTGCCATGATGAAAGCATTTGATAGAGTATCTTGGTCATTTTTAAACTCTTTGCTGTTAAAACTTGGATTCCATGGAGCCTTTGTCAAAAATATCATGGGAAATATTACTGCAACTCATTTTTTCAATTTTAGTGAATGGAAAAGCTTTTGGCTACTTTAGGGCTTCTAGAGGAATAAAGAAAGGAGATATTTTATCTCCTTTCCTGTTTATTCTTATGACGGTAGCTTTTACAAGAGACCTTAAACTTCTTTTTTCATAAGATAAAATTGGGTATTACAAACTGCCACATTCAGTGAATAAAGTCACACACCTCATATTTACTGATGACACCATGTTGTTCTTAAAACCCAACAAATCTAGATTGAGAAGCATGAAAAGTTTTTTAAAAACTTTTGAATTAGCAACCGGATAGAAAATAAACTTCCAAAAATCAACCTTTTATCAGTCTAAGTTTGCTCCACCTTCTTACAGGCATATGATAGCTAATATAACTGAAATAACTCAAGGATCCTTTCCATTTCTATACCTAGGCTGTCCAATTTACATTGGAAAGACCAAACACTGCTATTTTCAAAGTATCTTTGAAAAAATAACAGCTAGGTTATTGATGTGGCAAAATAGATGGTTAAGCCAAGCTGGGAGGTTAATTCTTATAAAACATTAGCTGTCATCTATTCCTCCGCATATCTTAGCTGTTATTAAACCAACAGTGGGGGTAATAAACAGATTGCATGTTCTTTTTGGTAAATTCTTTTGGGAGGAATGGACTTATTATGGCCTCTACTATTCCAAACAAGACAATTAGAAACTATGTTATGTTTGATCATTTTATTAATTTTATTTATTTCTGTTAGCAGACCTTAAAACCATATTAAGACCAGTGAAATATAGTCATCCCACAATTGCTACTATATTGCGACTTGTAGATTTTTCCAAAGGTAACGAAGCCCTAATCAAAAGAAGATATTAACAACTCAAGGAATTATTTGGCTAGGCATCTCATTCTTAACCGCTCAGCAGCCCTTGGGAACCTTAACTTGGTAGGGTAACACAATTTAGATAAATTAATATGATGTGAAATGTCTGAATAGAATTGTACCGATTTCTATTCCTATCTATATATTATTGCTTACTTGGTATTTTCTATAGATTTTTTTTCAAGTTGTAAAATGCTATTGTGCATTGTGTTACAATTATTGTTGTGGGATGAGGCATATTCTGAGGAAGGAATATTAATCAAAATATTTTGTCTACCATTCGAGTCGTATGTACTTCCGACATCGGACGTTGATTCGACCCTAGAGTATTCACAGAACCAATTGGCTTCCCGAGCTGGAAAATAATTTGCACCAATAAAATACCACGTGTAAATTTACAGAGGAGGACCGGATTATGGGTCCGAAGAGGGAAGTAACCCAACCCATTTCAAAGGACCGAAAATGGTTCTTTATTTTTTTTTCGAGCCTGGAACCTCTTGCATTTTCGAGTTCGTAAGAAGTGTTCAAGGTCAGACGGAAGCTCACTAGGTTCCAAACAAGGCGGTTCTTCTGGCCGTTCAAAGGCGGCTCATAACCGCCTTTAATGGCTATTTTCAAAGGTGGTTATTGGAACCTCCTTTAATGATCGAAAATCAAAGGCACGACCAGAGAAGGCACGTTGAAAAGTTCCTTCTCTGGCATATATAACCACCTTTAATGGCTTACTAGTGCAAAAGTTGTAACGTCTCCAAAAACATTTCCTTCATTTTTAAGCAAGCACGTTCATCATGTCCTCTAAATGCACACGCCTAGAATGTCAACCGTTTAAATTCATCTATGGATATTTTAAGGTGCAATCGATTGTGCTAACTGATTGATTCTTAAGGTAATAAAAAATTTGGTTGCGAAGTTATGTGCTGAATTAGATTTTTTTCCATATTGGTTAAGAGAGTACATTCTTTCCCACTCCTTACTTTTTCCAATATCGGAACCCTGTAACGGTGAATGCATCTGAACCACACCTTCCAAGGGGTCTTTTTGCAAACCGGAAACAATATAAACTCGCATTTTTTTTGGATAATAATCTAAGCCGTTTCTACTTGTTTACAAAATGTTGCATCAGGTGCTTAACTATGTGAATGAATACCTTCACTAGAATCATCAGTCTTTGTAGTACTTTGAGGAGGGTTATCTCTACTTGGGTCACTAAAAACAACCGGATCAATTTCACTTTCAAGGAACAAAACTAGAGTAGTACGTTGTATATCATCTTCAAAAAATTTATCCTTCTTTTGGTGTGCGGTAAGAAGTGATTTGTTTTCTTTTGGACATATGTTGAGAATAGACCTAAACAAGGAACAATTATGAAGTTAAATTTAAAGTTAGAGAATATAAATACTCTAAATTACATAAATAATGAATGAAAAAAATATGAAAATTAAATACACTTTGTTGATTTTTCCCTTCTTTCTTGATATCTTATTTGAAGATTTATGTTTTTAATATATCATGTCACATCTATTTTTACTATTTTGTTATAAACAAAAAAATAAATCTTAATTGAAATCATATTATTTCTATTAAATAAAACTTACGCACGTATACCTTTCATAAACTCGGGTTTTACATCCTTTATCCAGTTAAGATATAGAGTAATATTATATCCAATTCACAGTTACAATTGGAATCAAAATAATACAAGCTTTTTTTTTATGAAAACAACTTGGAAATGAAAACAACTTGCGTATAAATAGCAAACACCAAATCTTAATTGGATTTAAAGATAAAAATTATTTTTTTATAACCTTTTCCAAGTATAACTTGAACAAATTTTAAAGGTAAAATTAGATAAAAGAAATTCTATTTCTCGTTGGATTCTAATTTTTTTAAATACTGCATTTCATCAAGTATATTCTGAGGCAAGGTATTATTTTGGTGGCGGCCACATCCTTTTTTCTCATTCAAAAAAAACTAAACACAAGAAAAAATAAAATACTAATGGTATAAAAAGGTTTGCGGGGACCAGACACCCCCCCCCCCCCCCTCATATTCTATCCATGAGCACATGTGAAAAATCATGGTTGGAACTAGAAAAATTAACACAAATACGAGGAGATTACGCAGGGGAGAAAATGCAAAGTATCAGTGCGATTTAGAGAACAATAAGCGTAGAAATAATGCATGAAACTAAGAATTATATGGAGGAATAGATGATTAAATTGCAGTTGAGAAATTAAGGAATTCAATTTAGACGATTTGTTAAAGAAGCGGTTGAATTGTGGTACGAAATAAATTAAAAATAAATTGAACCGTCACCCTTCTTAAATCAGGATTGATTTTCTGTTACAAATAAACTTCAAGATCAGTACTTAAATTTTTAGAAATTATATTGAATTCTGCATGGCCCAACACTCCCCACCTTATCAACTCTTTGTGAAACGTTTTATACGCATTCTTTCTCAGCCCTTTCTGCAAAGAGAGAACGTGCTGGGGTTTTTTTAATCCAGAAAAATGTCTAATTTACCCCATCTTCAATCTCTACCTTTTCTTCGATATCGACAACCACCACCTCTCTGCTATAGACACCAATTAGCCACATCTCTATCTTTCTTCAACACACCTAACACAAGCCACACCACTCATTTTTCCAGATCCAGGCCGAAAATGGCCTAACAACCATAAAAAATACAAAATTTCTACGGCGCTCTCAACTCATCCGGCATTTCTCCTCCAAACGCCATCGACAAACCCAGAAACGTCGCCAACAAACCTAGAATTCATCCGCCAAACACCATCGACAAACCAATAATCCATCCGCCATATTCTACTTCTCCCAGCGCCATCAACAAACCTATAAACGAAAGAAGAAGAAGAAAAGCAGAAAAAGGTGGAGGAGGAAGAACAAAGATGAAGAATAAGGACGGGATCTGGGCAGTGAGGGTTTGGAGAGAGAGGAAGAATAGAGTGAGAAGCAAAAAGATTTGGTCTAGGAAGGGTGGGGTTTCACTGTAAGGTTTTAATTAAGGACAACAATATCTTTTGATAAGTTAATTCATTCTTAAAATGAAAAGTGTGCACATTTGCCTGTGACGGATGAAAAAGAAAAGTGTGCGATTTCGATTTGGGCGAAGGTGGGGTGGGAAAAAAACTAAAAATTGAAAACTGAACCAAAACCAAATAATACGAATTCAAATAGTCTGAACCAAATTTAAAATACGATTTTAGGATAACCGAATTGAGTAAACCGATTCTCGAATGTGGTTTTTGGTTTGGTTTTCGATATTGAAACTCAAATCGAACCCCGGTCCGAATACCGAATTGCAATTAAAAATAATTAATTTTATATATTAATAATAAAAAAATTAAATTCCAAAAATTATCAGTGGGAAGTTGTACAGATGGTGGTGGCTGCTATGATTATTCCTACTCTGCTGTTAGAGGTTGTGATCGGATTGTCCTAGTTGACATTTTTGTTCACCTAATACTGAGACCCTTCTCTATCGACTTCTCCAACTGCAAAAGAAAATCAATAGGCGCAAAGAAGGAATACAATCATTGGTGGGCAAAGTAGCTTAATAAGTTTGTGGTTTTCCTTGTTAATTTGCATCAACCTCTGCACCTACTTGAACTCCACATAGTTGCTAAGTGGCCTATGATTTTCGTTTCATATCTTTTGTTTGATTAAAAAATTGTTTTTTATTGATCTTTAATATTAAATGTAATGCTAAAATTTTTGTGGTTTAATTTGTATTGTAGTTGGATTTTTGTTTTGAATACTCGATTTTGATGATGTGGAAATTAAATTTCTTAATCTCATAATTTTTAAAATTTTAAATTAAATTATACTCCCTCCATCCCACTACTACGGGTCAAATTTATAGTTGGGTGGCTAGTACATAGACCTTTATTTTTATGATTCAGGAGTTATTCTCTTGAACTTTTGCAAGTACTGAACTTTATTCTTCTAATGAAGGCTTGGGTGGCCAGTACAAACCCCCACTTCGGTGGCTTT
>JAULKJ010223990.1:0-13850 GCA_032355405.1 Rubia balearica
TTGCTTTATTGTTATTTGTAGCGATTTTTTTCAAATAGTTTTGAATAACGTTTGAAATTTATGTTAATCCCGTTTCTTTCCATTTGAAAAGATTGTTGTGGAGGATATTCTGCTTTTAACGTATTTCCATGATAACCTGTACTCTCTTTCAATTACAAAAATATAGGGTTCAATTTAATAAACTAAAAACCATGGAATAAAATATATAATTTTATTTTGTTTAGAAAAAAATTTATAGAAATATTCTGGAATATTATACTTTTCCTTGCTAGAAAAACTATCAATTCCATTGTTCCATAAATAATTCATTTTTAATTATCTACCTTGCAGTAGATCCTTTTTCAAAATTTATTTTAATCATATTGAAAAATTCATTTCTGATTCAGTTATATCTGCATCCTTTATATTATAAATACCTTTTACAATATTATTTTTATTTTTAACAAGGTTTTCTATATGACATAGCTCTTCCTCCTCTTCTTCACTTTTATTACAGGCTATATTTTCAACATAAGGAGACATAAAAGATCTATTTGATGGAGTTTTATATACTCTAGATGTAGAAGCAAATGATCTTCTTCCTTTAATTAATTTGTATTTATGATTCATATGTATATGAACAGTTCCTTCAGATGTTTGCAAAACATGTTTAACTTCTGAGTTAATTTCTTGTTCTCGAATACCTGTATGTTCTATTTTCCAATTATCTGGAATAGGAATTTCACTCCATTTTATCGTACGCCTTGTAGTTTTATGAGATTTACCAAAATTCGTTTCTATAAGAACAGTTTCATTAATATTTTTATCCTTTATTGTACAATTAGGATTTAATGTAAGTAAAGGGTTAAAATAAATTCTATAAAAAAAGACATATGAGCTCAGATCCTATAGCATATGTGTATCCATTTGTCTTAACATGTAATGTTAAGCTGTCAAGTATATGTGTATCAGTTAATGATAAATTTAAGTCTGGATATACATTAAAATAAATTGGTCCATGTGACAAGCTAGATGTTATTATTCCCATTATTAAATTATTCCAATTTAAATTTCTACCATCTCTTAAGGCTTCTATAAAACTTTCTGGAAATCCCTTCAGTGTTAGAGGCTAAATGCTATTTAAACTAAGCCAATATGCAGAAATTTATATATTTTTCTGTATATAATGATATCATTTTCACTTAGTAATTTGATTATTGATTCACCATTTTCTAATGTTAATGATTCTTCTGTAGTTTTTACTACTTATTTTAAACCTATTTTTTCAAAGATTCCTAACTCTGGGAATTGTCAATCTATTAAGTGCTTCTATGTTTTCAGGTATTTCATTTTCTTGAATAACACTGTTTTTAACAGTGTCTTTCTTCCAGTTTCTTAAATTCATTGAATTTAAAATGTTTAAACCAGGCTTATCTAAGTCCTAATAATCCATGGCTCTGATACCATTTTTTAATCATGAGTTATGGATGGATACTAACATAGTTCAACAAAGGATAATTTATAGTTTGTCTCCAGAATTTATAAAGAATTAACCATCCAAGGAAATAAAGCCTAAACGCCTATCCATGGCTTACACGGCTAACCCTAAGATTAATTCCTTAGTATGAAACTAGAAACATATCAAACCCTAATATAACCATATGTAGAATCGAACCAGAATTCACTTTTAATATGATTAAAGTCATGAGTAATTAGACATGAAGATAAGCATGGCTTAAAAGAGTATTAGCCTATCATTAGGCTAATATGAACTTGTAAATAAATATAAAAATAAAAAATAAAGTACCTGAGTAAAAGGCAATATGAAGAAGACTTCGATTGCTGAACCTTTCTCTTAAAATATGAAAAATGTACAAGGGAGATTGTTTATAAGTAAGTAAGCTATGTATGCAGTAGTAGGCGCGTGTCTCTTCTGCTCAGAAATCTATCTATTTATAGCCTAATCTACGGACTTCACCCTTATTTACAAATCGAATTTGAAGTTATTAATTTCAATTCCGTAATAGTATCTACTCTTGGATTTTTAAAATCTGGAAAGCATCTGCATAATCCTTCCTGGGGTCCTCCATTTCTTCTTGTCGCGGCATCTTTATTAGTGCTTTGTGGGTCCTTCATTCTTCTTTCCTATTTTCTTTTTTGATCCCTTATTTTCCTTCTTTCATATTTTTAGCAGCTAATTTGCCAAGTTCTTCTAGAAGGTCTTCAAGGCCTTCCTCTTCATAGGGGTTTTGGGAATCATCTTCCCCCTGGGATGCCACAGATGCATCTAATTTTGCCTCGCAAATATTCTAGAATAGATCTTTCTTGACTTCGTCCAAGTATGACTTGATGATTTCTTCTTTGGAAAGAAAACCTTGTTGCATTTGTAGCCATTGTATAATATGCTGGAATGGACTGATTTGACTCCTCTTGTGTTGAGCAATTTGCTTCTCATACTCTTTTATTTTTAAGGATATTCCTTGTAGAATTTCTATGCCATGTATTTGAGCAGTGGTATAATCCTTTTTCATCAATTTGTCCCAGAGTTTGGAATAAACCAATTCTTTTTAAACAGGGGACTTGGTGATCAGTATGACTGACTTCAGGAACCCATTTGTATATCCATGGGATGGCGAATTCCTTAAAGAAATACATTGGACCAATATTATTAATCCATGTTCTATCATTTTCAAGTTCTCTCAATTTTGGTGATATATCCACCCATTAAAGATATAAATCTTTAAATTCTTGTGGCAAAATAGTTGCCCTTGGGCCATATGATAGCCACCATGTTGAAAACCAATTTGGAATTTGTTTATGAAAAACTTGTTCGTCAATTCGAACAAGCCACGTATGTTTTCTTTTTGAATTTTCATTAAAAAAATAATTTTTGCAGAGCTGAGATATAATCCCAGTAATTGTATTTAAAATTCATTCTTAACTCAAGAGAGGTGAATTCTTTTTCCTTCATTGGGGATAAGGCCCATTCTTCAGGGAATATAATCCTCTTTATTATAATTTTAGTGAAATTATAAATGTTGGGGACATTTGTTGGGGTGAAGTACGTTATTTCGCAAGATTCCGTTGTTTTTAGCAGGCCCTCATAATAGGGTATTGATTTGTATGCATCTACAACATAGAATGATGTATCAAAATATATTTTCATTAAGGACCATGGGTTCTTTCCCTGTTGTAAATCTTTATTTTCAAGAAGCAATATAATTTCTTCTTGGTTTATTTTTTGGTAGGAAGCAATATTGTCTTCCTATTCTTCTGCAGCTCGGGCATATGAGGTTTCCGACTCATAATCGGATTGGGCCTGAATATAATTCATGAATTCCTTGTATAAAGGATGATCTTTGAAAATACCATAAGAGGATGATGTTGTATTTTCAGCTATTAGTCGTTTGCCTCCATGCTGGGCGAGGATATTACCTCTTCCTCCTCGGCCCTTATATGAGCCTATACTAGTTCTTCCCCTTTCTGGGGGTTGCATACAGTGGAAAATAGATAATTCAATCATGTTAAATATTCTCTTGTCAAGAAATTAGGGAGACTATTTTCTTCCTCTTTTTAAATATATTATCTCCATATCAAACGGGCTTAGATGAGCCTGCCATCATGCAGACATTTTTTTGAGACATTATACTTGAAATCCTTTTTAAACATATATGGGGATGATTTACAATCAGTAAAAACTTTGAATTTTTTATTATATAAATCATACTAAAATTTTAACACACATTCAAGTATTGAAATTTTAACCCTATATTTCTCATTTAGAAAAAGAAAATATAATAAAAGTGAATTATTTATCCACTACAAAAAAAGAAAATATTTTAAAAACAGTAAAACAAGAAGGAAATAGTGTGGTAGAAAATGTTGTCTATACTTTGGTTCTAACTATTCTAGAACATTTTACGGGTCGAGTAACCGACCAAGGATATCATTTTGGTACAATATGCAGACAAAATAATAATACAGATAGTAATATAGCTAAAATGATTACTGTTGGTTTTACAGGACAATGAAAAGGATGGTGGGATAATTATTTATCCACCACAGAAAAAGAAAATATTTTAAAACAGTAAAACAAGAAGGAAATAGTATGGTAGAAAATGGTGTCTATACTTTGGTTCTAAATATATATGTGTGTGTATAAATATATACACACACATATATATTTATATGTATAGGGAAGGGATCTGGTGAGACAGGTGATTTATGTGAGACCAAGGAATTATGTGGACAGCCATTAATAATATAATCTCAGCAGATGTCCCCTCTCCAAGCTAGGGGTGTTCACGGGTCGGGTCGGGTCAGCTGTCCTAGCCCAAATTGACCCAAAATTTTTGGGACATATGGGTTAGGACGGGTCGGGTCAAAATTCCCATAATTTAGGGTTGGGTCGGGTCAGACTGGGTCATGGATCGACCCAAATCGACCCAAATTGACCAAAATCATATTTAAAAATAGTAAATTTTTTATAATTTATTTAAATAAAATATAGAGTATTATTTAAATGTGATACTATTTAAATAATAAATAAAATTATAATTTATTTTTATATAATTAAAAATAATTATATTATATTATATTTAATTATATATTATTCACTTAATAAAAAATATGATTATTTTCATTTTAATTAGTTAGAATACTTTTAATATTTCATTTAAAAATATAATTTTGCTGAAATTTATTTATACAATTATGAATATATATTTCATATATTAATAAATATATTATTTACAATTAATAGTAGCTTTTAAAAATTATTTTTAGTTTTATAAAAAAAATCAAGAATGTTAAACTTGTTTATGAATTAAATTAATGGTGGGCAAGAAAATGTGGTAAATTTTCAAATGGGTCAAAACGGGTTGGGTGACCCGTTTTGACCCAAATGGGACATTGACTCGACCCGACCCATATGGGCCGGGTCAAAACAGGTCGGGTTAGGTCAGCCCGGACAATTTGAGCACCCCTACTCCCAGCAACATAATGCATATAACAACTTCCTTCAAGCATAATTCATATAATGCTTCCATCCACAATTTGTCATGAAACACATAGAGTTCAACTTAATTTCACATTATATAAAATTTAATAATATAATCCTTAATGTACCACATAATTGGACGTTTGAAGCATTTAGTTCAGGGGTTATATTATTCATCTTATATAAAATAATATTTAAACTAAAAAATACGATACTTAAAATAAAATATTAAATAGGTATTCCAAAACTTATGCATATAGGTGCTTCAAACTTTATTTGTAGGTGTTTTTAAATTGTGTTGAAGGTGTTTCTTTTATGATTGTTGGGGTTTCAAGTGTGTGATGAAGGTGCTTCAAATTATGTGTGTAAGTGATTTTAAATTGTGTTGAAAGAGATTCTTTTATGATTTGTTGGGGTTTTGAGTGTTCGATGAAGGTGTTCTGAACTTATATTTGTTGGTTTTGGATTGTTTAATAAAGGTGTTTCAACTTATGTGTGTAGCTGCTTTAAGTTAAAGGTGCGGGTGCTTGAAAATAATTTTTTTGTTGCTTTAAAATTTTCATTCAAGTTTAATTATTTCTTATAAGTGATTTGATTATAAAGTGTAGGTGCTTTAGCTTAATATTGTAGGTGCTATGAAGTTAAATTTTAAAAGA
The DNA here is from genome assembly GCA_032355405.1 of Rubia balearica. NCBI lineage: Eukaryota > Viridiplantae > Streptophyta > Magnoliopsida > Gentianales > Rubiaceae > Rubia > Rubia balearica. The sequence goes on from JAULKJ010223990.1 coordinate 5,635, forward strand.
TATTAAATAATAGTTATAATTATTATTTAAATATTATATATTCAAACTCTAATAACAATAAATTGTGTATAAGTACGAAAATAGTAGAAATACTATGCAAAGTGTGATATTTAAAATATAGAGTATAATACTTGAAAATAAGAATAATACTTAAATTAAAATATACAATATTATTCCATAATTTATGTGTGCAGGTGCTTTAATTTAAGGTTGTAGGTACTTGAATTTAACATTGTTGGTACTTTATGAATTTCGTGTAAATTTTTTATTATAAGAGCTTTAAGTGTAAAATGTAGGTGCTTCAATCTATCGATGTAAGTGCTTTGAAAATGGACTAACTTCAATTTTATTTTTTTTAAAATCCGCTTCAACTTTTATTTGTTAGGTCTCTGGGTGTGTGATGAAGGTGGTTCAACTCACATGTGTAGGTGTTTTGAAATGTATTGAAGATATTTCAACTTTTATTTTTATTTTATTTTAAAAATCTGCTTCACCTTTTAATTGTTGGGCCTTTGCGATAAAGGTGTTTCAACTCATGTGTGTAGGTGCTTTAAGTTAAAGGTGTGAGTGCTTGAAAGTAATGCTATTAAAGTTTTAAGAATTTCATGCAAGTTTAATTATTTTTATAAGTGCTTCAGTTTTTGTAAGTGCTTCAAAGATTAAGCAGTGATAATTAGCTGAAAAGAATTATAAATGCTTTATTTTTTTATAAGTGCTTCAAAGATGAATCAATGATAATTAGCTGAAACTGTCATTTTTGCATCTTTCATGTGTCGTGATTAACTACATGCTATGAAAATTAACGACGTTGTTGTTGCTCTCGAAGATAGTGAAAGCCAAAATTGGAGCCACAAGGTGACAAAATACATTAGTCTATGTTTTGGCATTTAAGTAAGGTCCATTTTTTAGGAGTATGTTTCATCTGTTTATGAGAAAGACACATTTGTTATTCTCTTCCCCAATTTAACAGCAAAAACTAAGTACTATTTGCACAATAATCACGGCCTAGATTAAGTTCTATTTTACTGAACATTACTTCCAGTAGATAGATACAACTTTTATTTCTAGCATAGATTCAGCTGTGAATGTAATACATAGTAGTGATGGATACAACTGCAAGAAGCTACACTCAAACTTACAACACCATATTATCACTTATTGTTTCTCCTTCGGGCTATCTCCCGAGCCCTCTCCATCAGTTCCTCGGGTAATGGTGGTCGTGACCCTTCTTGTGGGTACACAACATAGTGGCACTTTTGAAGAAAGATCAATGGGAACGTAGTATAAAAAAAATGGAATATACATAATGCAAAGAGGAAAAGATGATCATCACTTGATTAACAATGAGTAAGAATGAAAGTTACAAAGGAAATTACATGAGAATCAAAGGCATATTTTTGAAGACCAAAATAAGTTTAAAATGAGGAGAAGATGACCATTACATGTATCAACAAATGATATTATCCCAAAACATAAGAAGCAACATAACTTAACTCAAAAGTTGCATTTCTTAATTAAAGCAATGGCATCATAAGCTGCAAGCGATATTCAACAAGATTTAACAATGTCGGAATGAGCCAAGACATTAGAGACATCAGAAAAAGTTTATATAACCACTCACAGTTGTTGTTCCTTATAGTTTTAATTTTTAAGCCTAAATTCTGGAAAACTCTTGTTCTTACTGCATTGTATTTAGCTTGTTATAAACATGGTCTCAAAAACATGCAAAACAAATATGTAAGAGCATTAGGTTTACAAACAATTTCATGGGAGCTTCCTTGTGGACTACATGTTCAGCAAAACGTTCAAGACAGATTTAGACTTATAACTTATAAAATGAGTAGGTGTATATTTGACTGCTAATTTCAGTAGTATGAAAACATTGAATGTTACAACAGGCATAATAGTACTTCAATGGGACAACATCTAAAGAGAGATCTTCATTCCATGTTTTCCAGTAACAAAAATTAATGTTGCTGGCTAATATCCGTATCTATACTCCATAAGTTGGCCATTATCAATGCAGTGTTGAATTCAAAAACAACTACTCTACTAAACACATAAAGGGTCTCAGAAAATAAAGTTGATTCTAGGTCTAACAGTGTAACATTCTAAAAATATTTAAAAACCAAGGATATAAAACAAAACTATCACAGCAAATTGCATTGACTCTTGATACTAAAGAGAGCTTTTGGATAAGATTTATGCTTTTAATCACATCATATGACATTTTGGTTGCCAATTTATAATCATATCACCCTTGATTGTATGCCTAAACAATTCTTTCCTAACATTGCCATTCTGACCTTTTCTTCTATGTTGTTACTGAACATTCTTAACCAATACTCTGACTTTCTTAACTAGTATATTTTACAAGAGCACATTGTCAGAAAAAGTTCTATTTGTGCCTTACAACTCATCCCAAATAAACTTTAGAAGATAATCTCAAACTTCTTTTTGTGAGTAATGACTATCTGCTACAATAATCTAAAGATTGGTGTGTTGTAAGCGCTAAAATCTTATGCAAAGTTCCTCAAAATATAAGTGTTCTTCGAGAAAATTGATCACTTGAACCATCTAGATATTTTTTTAGAGAGTAAATAACTCAGTTGCTTCCCACAAACATAAATAGGAAAAAAAATCAAACAATGGTACAATGAGAATAATCCTTATCTCACACCGTATTTGTTATTCACCTGAACAAGATCCTAATCAGGGTTCTAGTACATTTTAATGCTAATAAAGCAAATGAATCAGGTCAAACTGTTTCATCAAGTAGTAAAGTCACAATTTTACCATCATTACATCTCAATAAGCATTCAGTTCATTATCCAAACCAAATAAATAATGCATATGAAAATTATAAGAATGACGATGGTACTCAAATGAAAAAATTGGTGAAATTAGATCTACCTGTGCAGTGGCACCAGGTAGAGGATGAAATAGACGGAGGCGGTGTCATCGGAGAGAACAGATTACGGAAAAATGTGGTGGTAGAGGAGGGTGGAGAAGAAGGGGTTAGAGGTGGAGGAGAGCGGAGAAGAAGGGTTATTGGCGGAGGAGTCGATTACCATCGTTAGTTGGCGAAGGAGGGAGGAGAGAATTTAGAACGAAAAATTATTCTTAGCGTATATTAGCTTTTTATCAAATAATGTTTTAGTTATTAAATATAGGCCCTTAGTTCAGATTGTTTGAATGGCCAAGATTTGGTCTCATATAAACAGGTTGTCTCACATAAGATGGGTTGTCTCACCTGATCCAAATTATATATATATATATATATTCAAATTAAACAAAAAAAAATCAGGTATTACAATTATGAACTCAACCTGCCATGACTAAAAGGATGAACTGCTGATTCCGGTCCGATCGTCTGATTTTGATTTTTGACAACCATAGGTGAACATTAACAAGGAAAAGTTCTATAAAAAATCTTTAGCCAAATTTCGATTATTTATTGAAAAAATTCTCATTTAAAAAATAATCGTATTTATGAAATTTTAAAACAATTACGATTTTGAGTTTAACAATTTATAGGGAACATTATTCAATACAATAGAACCTGAGCTCTATTGTGATGTTTAGTAATTTTGTATCAATAACAGTTGGTGGCATGTCCACAGTATTCTTATCTACCTTCAATGGCATATGAATGTAATATTAGAAAAATAACTTGGTTGATTAATGAAAAATAGATATCCATCATTATGGTACTCTAGTACCATATAAGAATTGTATTTTTTGAACATGAATTTGTACCATATTAATTAGAACCATTTTATGGACATATTGCTTTGCTTTAGCCACTATTTAATTTATCCACATTAATTTTAACTATATGAATTCATAATATCTGGTATGCTTAAATAATTTAGATGCAAATACTTTATTCTTACATAATAAGCAATGGTCAGGGTAGGCAAGCGAAGTGTTCCACAGGTTAATGTATTTTGAAAGAAACGGATTTATTTTTTCTTATTGATTAAAGTAAAATTGACATTGCTATATATTCATGATACACGTGTGTATATTGATATGAACCAGTCATGTATTGTAAGAATCAAAGCAAGTCCGGTAATATTATTTATTGGTTCCTCCACTAGACCCTAATCATAAAGCTGATATAGTGAAACTCACTAGTTTCTTTCCAGCGGTATTATTGCCCAAGACAACAACATAATAAATCTGTGGCTTATAATCATCGAAATGAAATGCGAGTCCAGCCATTGTTATATTGTATTCATACCTGTCCTCTCCAACTTTTTTTCTACTAGCATTATCTATAGCTTCAAAGCAACATGATTTCTTCCCTTGTTCTTGATTGTACTCATCTACTGCAAAGGAACCGATTGCTTCCACCCACTTAGCGCCAGGGTCTAGCAGACTGAAACCACCGGCTTTGGTCACTTCAGCTACTGACACTTTGAAAAGTGAAGAAAATATCAAGAATGAAACAAGAGTTATATGAAGGCAAGATTGAGGTCGGATTGCCATTTTCGTTAAAGCTTTGGTGCAAATATGACAATGTGAATTGGGAAATCAAATGAGAGAGATCAAAATATTGTTGTTTTCAATTGTGTTAGGACAAGGAATACCATGGATTTATAGACATGAAAAAATGTAACATATTGCATACATATCTGTTACTTCTTCTTGTTCGTGAAACTCTCAAGTTACATCAGGTTCAATTCAAGATACAATTAAAGAGATAATAAAAATGATATTTATGAGTATTGTTATTAATTAGGATTGAGTAATAAGTTCTAATCCTATGTACTTACTTGTGTGTAATGTGGGTTTATTGTCATGATCAAATTATGTTTTTTATTCGACAACAATAATATGGGGACACAAAAAATCACTGGATGTACCAGAACATAACCTATGCAATCATGGAAAATGCGATAATAGTTATGCATTAATTAGAATGTAAATGTCTTACGCGCACAAAGATGCTAATTAATAACTCAACTGATGAAAGTATTAAGTAAATAAAATCATGTAACTTACCTTTAAATGTAAGACTTTAAAGTGATTAATAAAATAATAATAGTTTTCTAACTTTGGTTTATAATTTTATATGATTTTTTTTCCAATAAAATCATGTCCTTTACGGAAATTTTGGGATGGAAATTTGAGTTGGGGAGAATCAAGGCATCAGAATCAGAGTTCTTTCTTTTTGGGGCTGAATTTCGTTGATCCGGATGCAAATGGGACAAAATTTAAAAACAGAAAAAAATAGGGAGGACGAATTCAGCATGATGCATACGTTGTATGCATCCTGTAACATATTATTATTATTATTTTGTATCCTCATTTTTAATGTAAGTAAAAAAATTTAAAAATGCGACGACACTTTTTTTTTGTGTCCTCACATTTCCGGTATGAAAATAAAACCAAAAAAAAGAGGACCCATTCGCCAATTGCATCCTCTATTATGTAATTTTTAAAATTTCTTTTGTGTCCTCACAATTCTGGTAAGACAAAAAAACAAAAACAAAAAAGAGATCGCATGCGAATACGTCCTCTATTATTTTATTTTTTAAATTTTCTTTTGTGTCCCCAAATTTCCAGTAAGTAAAAATAAAACAAAAATATAAAAATATTTCCCCCAATTAAAATAAAACCGAGAGTGCTTCCTTTATTTTGAATTTTAGACTTCGTGTTTACTATATTAAAATGAAACAAAAATAAGAGAATGAAAATAAATCATTCTGAATGTGTTATTACTTCTAAAAATATTCTTTAATTCATGAAATAAGTTTGTTTTATTAAATTTTTTTGAATTACCTAGAATTATTTTGTTTTGAAAAATAGAGGATGGAAAGAAATATGTGAATGCGTCTAAATTTTTTTATTTTTTTAGGAATAATTCTAACCTTTCAAGTAATTAATATGTAAAAAATTGTTATCACATGTGTATAAAATATTTTAAATTTTTAAATATATGTATAATAGAGTTGTATGCAAAAAAATTTAAATTTTCTACTTTGCTCGATAATAATTAATTTAATTTTAAAAATAAAATAGTAGACATATTCTCTGTTTATATAATTGGAGGACAATAATAATAACAAAATAAACTTAAAGTGGAGCAAGAGAAATATGAATTCATTTATATATGGATAGCTAGAAATGTACATATTAGTAATACAATATTCGATGAACACGTGTCGAAGGTACTAATGACTCCTTCTACAAGTTTTTCACATGTTCTGCATGGGGCTGAACGTATGGTGAGGGATGTACGTCGAGGAACAGCCACATGAGTGGACACTAATAAGTCGTCATCCTGAAGTCTCTCCATTAAACTATCCTCCATATCATCTCCTGCTTCATCATTAAAATGGTATTGCACGTGAGGAACGCTATCAGTATGAAATGGAGCAGTGGGAGACATATGTGTATGACTACTAGCTGGACTACGGTATGAAATAGAATCAGCCGAAGAAGTGGTGGAGTGTGAGGGTCTACCATCTGATGGTCCAACTTGAAAGGAACCAATTCCTGGAGTAGGTCTTGTAGGGCGAGGCCGGAGATGTGTTCTATCAGGTATGTCTACCTAATAACCAACTGTGGTAGGATTAGCCCTGACCAGCTCATCCATAAATGTTGGGAAACTTTCAAAGGTTCCTCCCAAGCTCCAAATACCAAATCAATAGCCTTCTGTCGATCGTACCACTCCTTCTTGTACGAAATAGTCACATTTAACTCCTTCAGCACATGCGTTTGTACATCCTTAACCGTGAAGGAAGGGTTGACCTCAATATGATGGCAAATGGAATAAGCGATCATCAACGATGTCACATTAGTGTTACTATCAGATCGACCAGCACCAATACAAGTATAACTGCATGCCCATTTGGTGATGTCCCACATCCCGTGGGTGGGCTTCTTCCTGGCTCTGACAATCCACTGATAATTGCCACTTGCTTCGAAAACATCCCTACATTTTTCATACCATGTACGTGACTTTCTCTCCACAACCAGGTGTTCCCTGTTCTTCATCAAACTCCACCTAGAAATAGCTTCTACCGATTCTGGGTTACTCCGAGATCGGGTACCCAAGTCAACTTCGTTAATCGCTTGAACATAATTAGGAAGTATTCTGTCACAACCAGTTGGGTCATACCCATCATCAGGTCCCGCGTAATCCCTAAAGAATGCTTTGGCATTACGATTCGCCATATGATGGAATTTTGTGCCAACATTGTTCATGTACACCACTAGTTCCTCATTATCTCCTGGATTCAAATCAGTTGATAAGGATTTATCATATTCATTTTATGCTTCAAGTTCCCTTCCTTCACCTATATCATCATCAACCTCGCCAACAACACAGTCACCACCACCACCATCGCCAACAACATGCTCGCCAATTTCACCTATATAATCATCATCGAAGACATTTATCTCTTCATGGTACCCACCATGTATACCAGCACTTCTAGATGGATAGGTGCAGTAGAGATGGACATACGATATAGATTGACTCGACTCACAAATGATAGAAGATTCTCCTAAACCTTGGCAATATTCAGGGGTTGGGAAGGTAGGGCAAGTAGTTGATGTATAGTTCTGAACATTGCTCAACAACGACATGAATGTGCTCGGGCCAACATGACCAGCACGTTGAAAGGAGTTTGATATCCTTTCTATATGAATGTAAAGATCAGCTGAGGACAAGGACATTCTATCAAAATTTTCAAATAAGATCTTTGAGGACTTGTCATCTTCCACATCATAACATCGATAATATATACACAAACCAATCATCTTAGGACAACGATAATAGATTTTTACTAGAAACCCCTCACTTTCAATGCCAAGCCATCTTAGAATTAATTCAACTAATTGAGAGTGGCTTAACCTATGTTTCAATGTCACATTTTTCTCAGCTATGGGAGAATCATAACACACCGACATTCACATCGTACTTAATATGACTCCCTCTATACAATTGCAACATCAAAAGCATCGTACAACTGTATCGTAGTAATATATAACAAAAAATAACTTTTCAAATACAGATTATCATTCCACATCATAAATTCAGTGATTTCCCTAATGAATTTGAAAACTGAACTCAAATAGGAAGACACAATTCTTATATGCTAATCATAATCAGTACAACCTCATTCAAATAATATCGAATAATTATACATTTTCTTAAACCAAAAAAAGGATTACATTTCATAATAGATACAACATATTTT
>JAULKJ010224098.1:0-13850 GCA_032355405.1 Rubia balearica
TCTTTAAATAATTGTACTTAAACCCCCCGTCTCACCATAAAATTAGGTGAGACCGTCTCACCCAAGTCTTTGTATTAGTATTAAACAATAATAAATACTCCCTCTGTCCCGCCAGTTTTGGCCTATTTTTTGATCAACTTTCTCAGACCATGTTTGACATCAATAACTTTAATTACGGATATTAATGGTACATTAAAATTTAATATTTAGACACTACGTAAACATAGGAGTCCAACAATATCTCACATGATGATATTAGAGTTTATATATTAATTGAAATTTATGGTCAAACATGGTGTGAGAAAGTTAACAAAAAAATAGGCCAAAACTTGTGGGACGGAGGAAATATATAAAAGTCATAAGTTAAACATATACAGTCTATTAAAATCAAACAATCAACATGAACAAATATTAGAACACCTAATCAAATCAAATAGATGAAACAATCAATAGCTAATCATTGTATCGAATAAAGGATGTGTTTGATGGATCTTTGTTTACAAGTAAAATAAGATTATTTTTAAAGTAGTACGAGGAAATCAGTTTATGTATTTTCTCAAAAATACTTTATACTTTTAAAATAATTACAAAGACTTGCGTGAAATGATTTCACTCAATTTATGATGAGGCGAATGGTCTACATATGATTATTTAAATGCGAGAGATGATGTGTGAAAATTTCTTATAACTTTACTTACTCAGCCGTCTCAATTTTATACAGTGTCATATTAATTTTCTCTAAAATAGTATTGTTCTTATGATTATGTACCAAATACATAAAATTGTTTAATCAGAAAACAAATTATAAATAAATTAAAAGAGATTATAAGTTGTACCAAACACTAGGATCACGAAAATTATGAAGCAATTGGAATGAAAAGCAAGCAAGGTGCGCCGTAAAAGGGTTTAACTTGAATTGATTGTACAAGATTACTTCAAACCTAAAATAGGGGGCTGATTTAGAGGTTAAAGTGCATGCATGAACGCATGTGGATAATGTTGTGGCAAATCACAAACTTCTTTTGCACTGTAACTTGACTAATCAAGATTAGTAGTTTATAAGCTCCTTTCTAAATTAGTTAATTGGACTGTACACTTCCTAATTTTGTTTGACGTTGGGCTATTCTTGCATGTTTCGGCTACAGTTTTTGGTGACCACTTGGGTATGCTAAGAGTGTGTTTACATCATTTGTACTCCATCCATTCACCTTTTAATTTAACTATTAATATATTCATATAAGGCAAAGTACAGAAAAATCGTCTTTTCATAGACATATAAAAATATGGGGTGGAATTAGAATTATAGAAAAATAAAAGGTTTTAGTTACAATTATAAGTTTATAAACCGATTAATGCAACCCAAAAATTTATTTATTCTAATTTACAGTTTAAACCTTGATATTATGGAAAGATTGTCTTTCAAGAGACGAACTCTGTGTATAACTATAAATTAATTTTAAAAATATGTTTTTATGATAAATGTAACAAAATCTCTTGTAAAAATATCAATATTTATATAGTAATAAAATGTGATGATAAAAATTAACTAATTTTAATTAAAACAAGGCAAAATCTTGGAAAAGACCTTCTTTCCATAATCTTATGGAAAGACGGGGTTTAATTAGAATAATAAAAGGTAAAAGGTCTTAGTTGCAATATTAAAATTTTATTATGCAACATGTAGTAGTTATAAAATTTATAACCCGATTCATACATCCCGAAAATTTTATCTTCATTTGTTCTAATTTACACTTTAAACCTTGGTGTTCCCATGACTTATGGAAATATCGTCTTTCAAGAGACGGACTCAAAAGAAATTACTATCCAAGCTGATTAAAAGAATTTATTTTCTTATAATATTTGTAATATCACAAAACTGATAGTTCTAGTAGAAGAAATTAGAATATTTTTTAAATATGTTGCATTTGAGTCAACATACTAATACATTTTACACTGTCTAACTGTCACGTGTTTGTTAAATCTTTATATATATATATATATAATTGATGTAAAATTGAGATGATTTGATATTTTTTCTATGTATAACAATGAGATTCTTATAAGTTTAAAAATATTTTTAAAATATATCTCAAAATATAATTAGTTAGGATGATCAATTTTTTTTTATAATTGGTCTAACCACCGGATGGTTTAACCGAAGACTTAATTAAGCATCCTCGGTCCCCTGATGCGACCATTAATGTTTATAAAGTGTTGAACTTAAGTTGATGTTTTGTTATAAAGACTGACTATACTGGTATCACACCTAGTGCGATTTTTTTTTACAGAAAATTCAGAATATGTAATGGTTTAACCATAAATGCTCTGAGGCTGGGACAAGAATAAAAAAAATTGAAAGATGAAAAAAACAAGATATTATACTATGCGGTGGCGTTAGACAGCACAACCATAGCGGTTACAGATTCCGATCGGAGGAGATAATTCCGATCGGGAAAAGAAAAATGGAAATTCAGATATATTTGTGGTATATATAACATTTTGATAATTGCACAGTAAGTCCCTAAATATATCAGCATATTTTTTAAAAAAACTTCATCCCAAATGAAACTTCTTATAATTGCACAATAATTCCCGGTCTAAAGTTTAGACTAACTAAAACAAGACTTTATGTAAATTAAACTACATAAATAGTGTGTTTTTTATTACAATTTTGATTAAAGAGAAAAGAAATTAGCATTAATTAAAGACCTCAAATTGCACTGGTCTAGAAAGTTTGAAATTAAACTGAAAGTGATCGATTGGTTTTTAATGTTTATGCATCAATGGCTGTTTCAAGCTAAAATTTAGGGCATATTTCTTATCCCAAGTCAAACTCCTAAACAAACGTTTTACCACAAAAACAACGCTCAATTTTAATTCTAAACCCTATATATACACCTAAACTTCCACATTTTCCAATCCTCATTCAATTTTCGTTTTAAAAAAATATATTAAAAATAGTGATTTCTATCACATATCATTTATTTACCCCCGTTTTATCCCTTTCTTTTTTGTTTTTAGCTAGGAAAAAACCAAAAACCAAAAAAATATAAATTCTACCTCGTAGCGGCGGCCATGAAGTTATGCATCTTTCTGATGCTATTATTGGTGGTGTCCGAAGCCACCTTTTTGCCCGGCAAATCATCCTTCTCCTTCTCTCACGATATCGACATCAATGGCCGGAAATTCGGCGGCGCCATTGATCTCCACAAAGATGTTAGCTACAATAATGGGTTTCGTAAGTCGGTCGGGGCAACAAAGAGCGTTACCGTAGACGGGCATAAGTTCGGCGGTGCGATCGGCATCGATAAAAGTTTGAATCTGGACGATAAAGGGCTTCATGGTTCTGTTGGGGCCTCGAAGAATGTGAATCTAGACGGCCATGAAGTCGGCGGTTCGGTGGAGGCCTCGAAAGATGTAAATGTGGATGGAAATGGGGTGCATGGTACGTTGCGAGGTTCGAAGGATTTGAATGTGGATGGTCATCGTGTGGGTGGAGGTTCAATGTCGACCAGTTTCGGTCATGAATCAAAAGGATCGAGTTCGAGTTCAAATTCGCAATCATCCTCGAACAATGCAAAGAGCAACCATGGTTCGAAGAGTTCGATGTCGAGTAGCTTTAATGGCAAGGGGTCGAATGAAGTGGAGGGTGCACCGAGTCCCGCGCCAAATGATGACAATGGCAATGGCCAGGGGTCGCATGAATCTCAAAGTTCTTCGAGTGCTAAGGGGTCTCATGAATTTCAAAGTTCATCGGGTGGTAAGGGGTCGGATGAATCTCAAAGTTCGTCAAGTGGTAAGAGCTCTCATAATTTCCAAAATTCTTCTAGCGGTAAAGGGTCGCATGAATCTCAAGGTTCTTCAAGCGACAATGGGTCGCATGAATCCAAAAGTTCTTCGAGCGGTGAAGGGTCGCATGAATACCAAGGTTCTTCGAGCGGCAATGGATCGCATGAATCCCAAAGTTCTTCTAGTGGCAGCGGGTCACATGAATCCCAAAATTCTTCTAGTGGGAATGGGTCACATGAATTCCAAAGTTCTTCGAACGGTAAGGGGTCACATGAATTTCAAAGTTCTTCAAGCGGCAGTGGGTCGCATGAATCTCAAAGTTCTTCGAGCAGCAATGGTTCTCACGAATACCAAAGTTCTTTGAGTGGTAAGGGGTCCCATGAATCTCAAAGTTCTTTAAATGGCAAGGGTCAACATGAAGCACCAGCTCCACCAACATCACCTCCACCGACATTGGCTCCACCAACTCCAACAACATCAACTCCACCAACTCCAACGGCACAAGCTCCAACGACACCAACACCCACTCCGCCGACTCCAATGGTACAAGCTCCAACAACACCAACTCCTAAAGCATCGGCTCCACCAACTCCACCTGCACAAAGTCCAATGACACCAACTCCAATGACACCGGCTCCACCAACTCCAGTGGCACAAGCTCCAACGACACCAACTCCATCGACTCCAACGGCACAAGCTCCAACGGCACAAGCTCCAATTGCAGCTGATACAAGGGCACAATCTCCAGCAGCACCGACTCCAATGACACAAGCTCCAACAACATCAATTCCATCGGGTGGTGCAAAGGGATCGCATGAATCCCAAAGTTTATCAAGTGGCAAGGGATCACATAAATCTCAAAGTTCTTCGAATGGAAAGGGGTCAGAAGAATCCCAAAGTTCTTCGAGTGGTAAAGGATCCCATGAATCTAAAAGTTCTTCGATTGGCAAGGGTTCTCAAGAATCCCAAAGTTTTTCAAGTGGCAAGGGGTCCCATGAATCTAAAAGTTCTTTGAGTGGCAAGGGGTCTCAAGAATCTCAAAGTTCTTCAAGTGACAAGGCTTCCCATGAAACTAAAAGTTCTTCGAGTGGCAAAGGATCTCAAGAATCCCAAAGTTCTTCAAGAGGAAAGGGGTCACATGAATCCCAAAGTTCTTCGAGTGGAAAGGGATCTCAAGAATCCAAAAGTTCTTCAAGTGGAAAGGGGTCACATGAATCCCAAAGTTCTTCGAGTGGAAAGGGATCTCAAGAATCCCAAAGTTCTTCGAGTGGCAAGGGGTCGAAAGAATCCCAAACTGCAAAAAAAAATGATAAGAAGGACATAGCTAAAGAAGAAGGTACAACCAAGAAGTTTTTGAAAGGCACGGGTAAGTATTTTGCTAAAGGTACAACAAAAGGTGATAACAAGGGAACATCCAAGGATGAAGGTACAACCAAAAGTTCTTCAAGTGGCAAGGGGTCGCACGAATCTCAAACTTCTTCGAGTGCTAAGGGCTCTCATGAATTCAAAAGTTCTTCGAGCAGCAAGGGGTCGCACAAGTCCCGAAGTTCTTCAAACAGCAAGGGGTCTCATGAATCCCAAAGTTCTTCAAGTGGCAAAGGGTCGCAGGAATCTAAAAGGAATGATAAGGCCTCGTCCAAATCAGAAGGTACAACCTTGACATTTTTGAAAGACTTTGGCAAAGGTGCAACGAAGAGTGATAACAAGAGGTCCAAATCAGAAGGTACAACCTTGACATTTTTGAAAGACTTTGGCAAAGGTGCAACAAAGAGTGATAACAAGGGATCCAGCGAAGCTCAAAGTGCAAATAAGAACAATAGCGGAGGAGAGTCCAAATCACAAGGCTCAACCACAAGTTCTTCGAGTGGAAAGAGGTCGAATGAATCTCAAAGCACGACGAAAAATGAAAACAAGAACAAATTCAAATCAGAAGCTGCAACCACAAATTCCTCGAGCGCCAAAGGCAAGGACAAATCCAATTGCACATCATCAAATGATAACAAGGACAAGTCCAACACCGATGCAAAGATCACAAGCACTCTGAGTCGCAAAGGGAAGCACGAAGCCCAAGGTTCAGGTTCAGGCAGTTTTAGTGCAAACGGGTCCCACGAATCATCGAGTGAGCACAAGAGCTCCGCCCAACAAGAAGCCTCGGCCAAGGGCTCCCATGCCGCCAACGGCTCCTCATCGTTCGAGCATAAGAGCACAACCAGAGGCAGCGGTTCAATAACAAGCAATGTGAATATTCAAGGGTCTCATTCACATTCCTCATCGTCGTCGTCATCTTCATCTTCATCTTCATCCTCTTCGTCGGGGAGCAAAAGCCATAACAAGGGCTCGTTTACCATAAGCAAGAACTTCGATTTCGGCCCCGGGAAGGGGGCGGCGCACTCCACCATGACTACCACCACGACGGGGTTGTCTCATGATCACGAGTGCAAATACGAGTGCTCTGTTGCATGTGATGTTAATGGATTCATAAGTCCCAGCTGCGAAAAGAATTGCCGCCTCAAGTGTGGAAAAGCTGCTTAATTAATTAATTAACATGTAGTTGTAATCCTGTTGATCAGGAAATCAAAGGCAAGGATGAACTGTCTTTCATGTATGTAGACTACTCTTAGTGAATTTTGTTTACTTCAATAGTTATCCCTTTTCCTCTGATTTATGATTGTAGCCCTAATTTCATTTATTCAAACTAATTACACGTCTATTTTTCGAGTTACATTTTGGTACTAGATATAACCTACTCCATGTGTCCCTATTTAATGTTCTCTTTTTAAAGATGTATAATTAACAAAGGGGAAAAGTGCAAAATTGACCCTATAAGATTGTGAAAGTGTAGAAATGACCTTGTATAATCTGAAAGTGCAGAAATGACCTGGAAACCAAATTCTGGCCGGAAATGACCATTACACCCCTTTGAAAAAAAGAAATTTTCAGAAAAATATAAAAAGACAACATTACCCTTCCTAAAAAGTCACCGATGTTGGTCAACGCCGGTCAATGTCGCCTTTTCATATTTTCCTGAAATTTTCTTTTTTTCTAAATTTTTAGAAAAATATGAAAAGATGACATTGATCGGCGTTGACCGGCATCGTTGACTTTTTACTAGCATCGTTGACTTTTTTAAAAAAAATTCAGAAAAATATGCAAAGACGACATTGAACAGCGTTGACCGGCAACGTTGACTCTTTACCGAGATCGTTGACTTTTTAGAAAAGGGATATTTCAAAAAAATATGAAAAGACGACATTTTCGGTAAAAAGTCAACGCCATGGGTCAACGCCGGTCAATGTCATTTTTTTTATATTTTTCTGAAAATATCCATTTTCTAAAAAGTTAACGTTGCCGGTAAAAGGCAACGCTGACGGTCAATGCCACGGGTCAACGCCGGTCAATGTCGTCTTTTCCTATTTTCTGAAAATATCTTTTTTTCTAAAAAGTCAACGCTATCGGTAAAAAGTCAATGTGGCCGGTCAACGCCACGGGTCAATGCCGGTCAATGTCGTCTGTTCATATTTTCTAAAAAAATTAGAAAAGGAAAAAAAATAAAAAGGCAACATTGACGACATCGTTGACTTTTTAGGAAGGGTAATGCTGTCTTTTTATATTTTTCTAAAAATTTCTTTTTTTTCAAAGGGGTGTAATGGTCATTTCCGGCCAGAATTTGGTTTACAGGGTTAAATTGGTACTTTTAATCAAAACATAGGGTTATTTATGTACTTTCAACCAACTTATAAGGTCAAAAACGCACTTTACTCTATATTTTATCACGTCTAATTTAGTTCAAATTAATTCATTTCAATTTTCTCAGTGGAAAATTTGTTTGGAAAAACATGGTTTGAGATCTGTTCTCCCAGCTATTTCGTGTAAATTCTTGTTTATGTTTCCACTGTAATTTTCGTGTGAACTATTTTGTTTCATGTTGACCAAAAGGCGCTAAAATAAGATGAACTTTCGAAAAACATGGGAATTTGTTTTACCTGGATTGGAAAATCAAACCTTTAACACTAAAACCTCACCTTAAACCCTCCCCATATGCCACCCAAGAACAATGGTGCTCTCGAGTTTACTTCAACGAAAATCATGCTCAAGAATCAATGTATACGGTAAAATTTTCCGAACCCATTTCCCCAACTGCAGTTTTTCTTCCATTTCTGCACCGTTTTGCTTCAAGGGTTCTCCGAAGATTGCATTTTTATTGTAATGAAAATGTTTGTGTTGTACTTTTGGATTGTTATGTTGTAGGATTTCTGAAGCCGGTGAGATGGTTATCCTCTGATTCTGAGGTTGAGAAGGCTTCCCAGGTGAAGAAAAAGTGTGTCCCAAAGGAGCAGAGGGCTGTGGTAGCAGAATCATATATAAAGAAGTAAGGTCTTCTTGAAATTAGCCAGTTAGATATTTGTTAATAAATGGAAGAGACAAATCATATTTTGAGATAAGATGTTCGAAGTCTGAGAAACATTAGTGGCATTTGATTATAGCATGTTGAATTTGTCATTTAATGAGGATATGAATTTAGTATTTGGAGAAGGACCCTGTTCGATTTTCTTATCTGGTGTCCGCTTGTCTGAACGAGACATTTGGTATTTAGGTTTAAATATTTTCCATATCGAAACTACAAAATGCATCGGAAATTCTCCCTCCAATTACAGTTTGGATGTTGTAGCATGAAAAGATTTTGGTGGTGTTTTTGTGATTTTACTAGAAGCTCCATTGTGTTATGTGATGGTTATGTAGCATGTAACACCATCTATCATTGTTTTTGCAGTTCAATGACATATTTGCAAATGTCTATCTGCTTAATTGAACCATTGAAAATCATAAACTTCGATTTGATAGTTTAAACATCCGCATCTTTGTTGATTCTGCACGTGTTTTATTCTCTCTTCTTTTATACATCGAGCAATTAGGTATATGGAAAGCAATCCAGGGTTATTTCCCAAGGTTGCTCGTATTCAAAATGTGGTTGCTGGATCTTGGTATACAGTGACAGAAATTCTTAATTGCATAAAAGAAAAGATGCTGGAAACTACAGTCAGTACAACTCAGTATGTGCCTGATAATGATATTGATCTCCATGGTCACTATGAATCTAATTTGGACGCAGGCCAGATGCAACAATGTGAAGATAAGGGTGGTAATATTAGGCCTTCTATAGCAATGGAAGAATTAGAGTGCTCATCTGATTTGAAAGTTTCAACATCCTCGGATGCTGCTTGCACGGACCATTCTTCTAGACCAACTCAACACGATACACTGAATTTGACACAATGTTTAAACCAGCAAGAAATTAGAACTTCTTGTAGCCTATCTCCTAATTCAAGTGCTGACGCAAATACAATATCTAGTGTACCTGGTGCTTCTGGAGGAGCCCGCAGATTATCAAGCTTGTTTGCGATTAATGATGATCCCAGAGGTTTTGAGGACAATTATGGAAAGGGGGATTTGACAGTTTCAACATCCTCGGATGCTGCTCTCACACACCATTCTTGTAGTTCATCTGAACATGATAAATTGGATTGGACACAATTTTTAGGCCAGAAACAAAATAGAGTTACTTGCAGTCTATCTCCCTACTCAAGTGTCGAAATGAATACAACGTCTGTTGTACGTGGTGGTTCTCAAGAACTCAGAAACTTATTAAACTTGGATGAGATCGGAGATGATGCCGTGGTCTCTGAATCCAAGCATATAGTGTTGGAGGATGCAGTCAACAGGATCACCGATCATGGTAACGAGAAGATTACAGAAGTTAACAGTCTGAATCCCAGAAAGTCAAAACACTGTGGTAATAGATCACTCTCAAGCTCATATGAAGATAAAAATTCCGGTGGAAATATATTGGCTGCATCCAGTGAAAGAGTTTCATACACTGGTAACAAGAACTTAATGGGGTCAAAAGACATGAAAGGGTGGAATGGACAAGCATCACAGTCGATTACAGACAAGGCTGGAGATATTCCGAAGCCAAACTTCTTTCAGTATTTAGAAGAAGCGCCAAAGCCAAAGCATCAGACTAGTAGACATGAGATAAAAGGTTTGAAGGACTGCATCATGGGGCTTGTAGGAGCTTCTTCCATTGCCGTCCCTCAGGAGAAAATTTCTTCTTGGAAGACTGATGGAGGTTGTGAGAAAAGCCAGGCGGGAGTTCACTCTGTTGCTACTTTGCAGAGTTTTGACAACAAAGAAAGGAATGCATCAGAAAAACGTCATACAGGATCCAGTAGAGATAATCATGAATGCTCAAGTCAAATTCTGCCACAAAGTTTGAGGGCTTGGGTTGATAAGACAAGCAGTCTAGACTCTTCCGAGCTAGTAGTGGAATCAAGGCTTTCAGCTTTAAATGACAAAGAGGAATCAGATGAAGTAGTGGACAAATCTTCCAAGATGAAATTGTCTGTGAAGTACAATGCAGTTGTGAAATTTTTAGAAATTTCTGTAAAAGAAACTGACATTGTTCAGTCTTTCAAGAAATACGGTGATATTCTGAAGGTTAAAATTTCAAATTCCGGAAAAGGGAATCTCTACACAACTGCTGATGTCTACTTTAAGGTGAGTGTTCCTCATTGTTTGCATCAGTAATTACTAATATGTGGTTTTTATCTGTTGGGGTGAAGTAGGGTTGTCCTGTTTTTCATTTCCCTTCAGAAGAACCAGTTGGTAGAATGAAAGCAAAGGTTGCAATAAAGGTCTTAGCCAAATTTAAAAACGTATTCTAGTTCTGGTGAGACTGATAGCATATTGTTGCAGGAAGAAACATTGACGACATGCATCTTCTTTTTCTCATTCTTATTTTTATGAGTTCGCTCTCAATACCATTGCAGACGAGAGAAGGTTTGCTAAATCTTCTTGCAGACACTGATGTAGATTTGAGAAATCGAATTGTAACTGTGGAAGCTGCTGGGGAATACACTTCTAAGAGAATCACTGTCCCTAGCTTGATAGGTGATCCAAGTGTTCCTGCTGCTATGGTGAAGAATCCTACGAAGACAGTCAAGTTTAGGCAATTGACCCCTGAAATTAGCTCTCATGATGTAGTCGCGGCTTTGGAATCCAGGGGGAAATGTGTTAAGGGGTTCTTCTTTGGCACTAAATATTCTGTTGCTTATGTGGAATTTGATGTAAGTCTCACTCTGCACTTTCAGTTTTCTCATTGATTATATACCTTCATCTGATTAAAGATTTATCTGAAGATTGTTGCTCCACATATTGTCTCTAATGTGGATTGAAGTCCTTGAGCACCAGAAAGTAGGATTCTTGAGTACCAAAAAGTAGGAAATACGAGTTTTAACTCTCATGATTTTGAGATGTATCTTCATTCAGTAGAAGTTAGTATCATTTATGTTTCCAGTGTACAAATGTACCTTGAGCATTCTATCGATGACATTTGCACGCAGATTGTGTTTGGCAGCAAGAAGATGACAAAGAATCGATTCTTGCAGAACATTCTATTGATGTTCGGGGAAAGAAGCTGCTAGTTTCTCGAATCGACGTGCCAAGAACAACAGTCGTAAGGATTTCATTCCACAGTTCAAGCGATATAAATATGGTAATCAAACTGTGCCGTTCTCTAGCAGCAATTTTCTACCTCAGATACAGAAACTCAAACATTGTAGACGTTCATTTCAAGATTGGAGAATGGCCAAACATGTTGAAGATCTTGAACAGGTTAAGATGGTATATTCTTTACATCATTTTGTTCTTTCATTGATGTGGGAAACTAATATTTGTGCTAAATGTTACGCAGTCTGAATGAAGCCGTCGTGGATGGTCACAAACTGAAAGCTCAGCCGGCAAGTGTCATCCCTCCCCCGATTCTTCAAGCCCTGTGGCGCCACCCGGAAGAAAGAGCACATATCAAGAAGTGTGTGAAAAACTTGCTGCAAGAACTGGAGAATTATGATGAGACGATAGCTTGTCCTGCTGATCTTCCCAGCGCCCTCTTAGATTAACAGTAAACACCTCTCACCGGTATAGTTGGTTGTAAAGATAGAGATTCTTGACGAGAAAAGGTAGAATTCTTGTGGATCAGTAGATTATTTAAACCCAGTACAAACTTAATGTTCTTATCAGATGGAATCCGACATTGCAGTTTAGGTTAAGGAGTATTAGTTACTGATGCTGATGAGACTATGACAGCTTCCACTACTTGAACATGTAGTAGTGTTGAGACCTTTTTCGGCCGAGGAAATGAGAATAGCAATTGGGACTTCTATTCCTTCCCTTCCTGTTTGATGGAGAGATACTGTGTTCCACATTCTGCAGTTTTCATCACGGGTTGAGTAATCAAGTTGGGTCATGTCATGTCAGTTTCTAAATCGGGCCGGGTTAGTCCGGATTGAAGCGTTTTGATTGACTATGAGTGTGTTTGGCAGAGTTGTGCTTATACGCAAACACGACTTAATTTGATTTATTTTGAAAGTTGGTGAGATCAGCTTATATTTTTTCCCAAAAAATAGTTTCTGTTTTTTTGAAATACATAGTTTCTGCTTCTTAAATAACCGCTTATTTAGCAGTTTACCAAACACTAAAAATGTGCTTAACTTGTAAGCGAACCACTTATAAGATCTGCTAAACACACCCTTTCTATGGTTGTGGATCTCAGTGCAATGGCAGAGTTATTCTTTTGTGACCAATTTTGCTGATTATAAATTGAATTTGGAATCAGTATCTCAATTGGTGACAAATTATAGCATAGGACGTCTTTTTCTATTCCCTCAGGAAACTAGAGCCTCTAGGCAGCAGGACAAGCTTGTGAATATACGTTCTTGCAATTTTGTCTTATGAAACACAAAAGTAGCCTCTCCAACTTGAGAATATATGTAGAATCAAAGAAAATAAATCAATATTTTTTTTTCTAAAAAAAAAGGAATCAAGCATGGAATATATTTCTCAACGTGCAAAGAACATATTCTTATTATTTTGGTAAGGTTATTTTAAGCTAATATTCATGAAAAAGTTTTAGAATTAGTCCTTTTGTTTGCCCTTTCAATATCTTTAGAGAGCATCCATTTTCAGACCGTCTAATCAATTTATATTAAACTCATTTCCCTTAGATTTTGATGTCAGAGTAATAATTATTTTAATTTAATTTTCCCCAAATTATAGGGACTTTACTGCCCAAAAAAGAGAGAATATAAATAGACTGAGCACACTCTCTTTCTCCTTCTTCCTCCGATTCCTCTCTACGCAAATAAAAAATTCTTAGTAGAATTCATGTACTTCCTCCGTTTCTTTAACAATGACACACTAGTTTTAGGTGCTTAGATTTAGGAGAAGAAAATGAGTGGATGAAATTGAATGTACAATGTAAAAAGTAGAATGAATGGATGAAATTGAAGGAATCTTATTAAAAATGGAAAGTGTATCAATATAAAAGAAACAAACTAAAAAGAAAAGTGTGTCATTGTTAAAGAAACGGATGGAGTAAAACTCAAGTTAAAATAAATAAACATCATCAAGAAAACAGAAATGTTGCATGGTATTTATCTTGACGAAACTTTAGTCGCCCGCCTATCAACATAAACTTGAATGAAGGTCAAATACAGGGGGAAAATCTGAAACAACATCCTTAAAAGCAGCTTCTTCGCGATCTTCATCAGACGCACCAAACATTTTCATGTGACAACACTAATGTCTCTCATACTTCAAACTCGTCTCTTCCAAAGGCATAAAAAATCCAGTATGCTGTGTTGTTGCTTTGTTGTGTATGACATGTAGATTTGTTGTGATGAATAATCTGTTGCAAGTTATACTGGAAATAAAGCAATTAAATCTCGAAAATATAATTGGCAGAAGCATGCATCAAAAGAATAACTTCATTAATTGAGCATGCATTACAGTTTCATGCTAAAAATCAATACAAATTAATTGAAAGTATAAAATCATGCGATTTACATAAAGCAGTAACACGATAACATGCAATCACATAAAGGTGGAGCCACGAACAACGTTCGCTACCCTTGAAACGAATTAGCCCCGTATGGGCATCGTTCCTCGGGATAAAAACCACCGAAGGCAACATGTTAAACACGTAAGAGTTACCTCGGATCCACGCT
>JAULKJ010224208.1:0-13850 GCA_032355405.1 Rubia balearica
AAAATTCTTAACACTTTCATAAATTTGTGTACTTGTGAGATTCGTGCCTCCACTTTCCCATTGAACCTTTTTTTTCAAATCGCCATGAGTGGCCCTCGGGAAGAAACTGCATGTGCCCCCGGTAAATGGTTTTACAACCGTGTTTTAATTAACAAAAATTGGTGTCTTTCTCATAGACTGGACAAGCTAAGTGGTCTTTCACAGAATATCCAGACAAATTCCCATATGCAGGAAAATCATTAATTATGAAAAAACAACGCTTTAAGAGTAAAGAAATATTCAACCAACCCATTATATATTCAAACACCATCATCAAACAAAGTCAATAAATCGTCCACTAAAGGAGAAAGATACACATAAATATCATTGCCCAGTTTCTTCGGGCCTAATATCATCGAAGACAGCAACATAAACTTACGTCATGGTCAACAAAGAAGGAAGGTTGTATATGACCATAATAATAGGCCAAGAGCTATGAGTGCTACTCATATTACGAAAAGGATTCATACTATCCGTACACAATCCTAACCTCAAATGCCTAGACTATTTGCCAAACTCAGAGTATAAAGCATTATCTCTCTTCCATTCTCACCATCTGAAATGTGTCTTATCACATCATCCACCTGTCGGACCCTATTTGCGTGCCAACGCAACAAATTTGCATCTTTCCTACACGCATACAACTTCTTAAAATGGGGAATGATCGGGAGGTACGATAACATTTTTTCAGGAGTCTTTTTATTTGATTTCAATGGAACTTCCGCACCCACCGCAATCGCACCTCACTTCAACTTGTGTCGAGACTCGCCACATACCTGACATGTTTCATGATCTTTGTCTACTTTGTCCCTATACAAAATACAATCATTTAGGCATGCATAGATTTTTTGCAATTCCTATCCCACCGGGCATAGTATTTTTTTCAGCATATAACTTATCGAGCATTAAATTACCCTAGGGAAGCAAATCCCTAAAAAACTCAAGAGCCTAGGTCATGGACTTATCTATCCATCCAAAATTTTCCTTCAGGTTCATTATCGACATAGTCACACTCAAAACTGAGTTTTTCAAACCATTGCACAAAAGCATCCCTTTGTCGTCAATTAAAGCTTGTAATGACTCCGGTTTACCTTTGAATTGCCTTGCAATATCTTCCACCATTTCATCAAACTCAACATTGCCATCTAATTCATCACCCATCATCGTGTCCTCTAATTCATTTGAATGAGAGTCTTCCACAGATTCACCATGACATACCCAACGAGTGTAGCTAGTTTGGAACCCTGTCATTATAAGATGTTCTCGCAACTTCTTCCTCATTAAATCCACATCATTTCTACAATCCTTACAAGGGCATCGTGCCCGCGAAGAACCATTTTTAGAAGCATGTTCAAACGCAAACTCAACAAAAGATTCAACCAATGACATGTACTTCAGTGATTTCCTAAGATCATTACCAATTAGTTCATCTAGATCAATTATCATAAAATTCAATTAAAATACAACACATGAGGGTCCATTCAACAATAATCATACCCCTACCAAATCTCAAACCTTAAACATGAAGCATTAAATACATCCTATATTATTTCAAGAAATTAATCAATAACTATATAATTTGGATAAAACTAACCTTCTCCAATGCCAAATGACGAATTACCAAGAAAAAAAAATTTATTCTACAATGAGTAGGATGTAAATGAGTTTGTTTTTCAAAAATTTAGGGTTTTGTATCATTTTATGCAAAATGGCCATTTTTTTACATACAAGGCCTTTTTAGAACTCGTAAAAGTATTTTCATATTCATTAAGCCACGGTAGACCATTTTCCAAACTCGGAAAGAAGAGCCAAAGAGTTTCCAGTTTTGGAAATTGTATCTCCTCTTCATACCATAGTCACCACATGATTTCCAAACTCGTAAATAACATCCATCCATGTATTTCGAGTTCGTAAAGTGTCATTTTCAAAGGTGGTTTGACATAACCACCTACAATTACTGTAATTAAAGAAAATTATACCTTGAACCAAAAAAATTCCTTAAATAAGCTAAAATTCGCCTTCAATTTGAAACAGGGATCCGAATCCTTATTTCTGATATCGGAAATGCCCATTAATGGCAATTTTTGGATTTACCTTCCCCTGCTGCCTTTAATACAAGGTTCTTTACTAGTTAATAACAAAAATCGTGTCTTTTAAAAAATCATTTCTTACTTAGTAATGAAGTCTAAGTTACTCTAGAACATGTACTAGCACTTTCCAACGTTTCATCAAAAATTCATTTATTTTATATTTCTATATTTATGAAAGAATAACGAAAAATCGTGTATTTTGGAGAGAAACATAATGTCGTAACAAATTTTGAGTCATAGCGTAATTTTTCATAAATATAGTAGAGACGCTTTTGCTATATAAATAAATAACCATAATTCTATTCCCACTCTCTTCGTCCCTGCTCCCAGACAAGAGTACCTCCATAACCCCCTCCCCCTTCCGCCGCCGTCTACGTCCCCATCCGCCATAACCACCCGAAGAATTAATCCCCTCACCGATGAATCCAATTTGCCACCCCACCAAAGAATCCAATCCGCCATAACCACCCATTCACTGTCTTCGTCCCCATCGACGCCTCTGTCATGACGAGTCTGGCATGCTCCCTGCCTATGCTGCTATAGAAGCACTCCATTCTCAGTCTGTACAATCTCTATTTCCTCTGTCAATTGGCCTTTAGGAAAAAAAAGATCGGAACCCTAGTCTGACCTGATGGGCTGGACAGCCAACGAGTTGTCTCTCAGCCACGACAGCGTGATCGAAGAGCTAGTCATGGGTAGGCCCCCCTGGAACTCCAACCTCTGCTCTTACATTTTGTGAGTCGAATTCTTTTGGATTTTACATTTTCATTCTGATGTTTTGGGATGTGTGTAGATGAAGAAATTGTATTATCTTTTTGTCCCATAAATTTGTTATTTACATGCCGTAAAAAGAAATTACGAGACAGGATTTCAGTTGCTTTAAATAAAAATCTCTGAATTTTGTCCAATACATCACTTTTTCTAGTTCTCGTGCCTAGTAGTTGTAGAAACAACATACTATACAAAGGAGGTATGTTATAAGATGAAAACACTTTCCCTTCTCATTTAGTTTTGGATATCATGAATTACAAGATAAATGGCCAAACAAGGTTGCATTGGTAGTGGAAATGTTTTTTAAAAGGGAGGGAGGGGGGGTGGGTGGGGAGCTTTAATCAACTATTTATAAATTAAGGATTTCACATGAGTTGTAGCGTTTTGTTTGTTATCCTTGTGGTGTTTGTTGTGGTTTTGTTCATTGTAGTGTTGCTGAACATCCAGAATACCATGTTCTCGTTTATTTGGTGGATAACTGAATAAATATGTTTAAACTGTTTTGTTTTAAATTTCTTAAACTATGATTTTTCATTCATTTATGGAAGGTGTAAATGATTGCTCTCTCAAGATTTCGACTCTTCAGCAGGTGCACTTCTTTCTGACCACGATGTGGTGTAGAAGAATGTAAATCTTTAGTGAGTCCTACCACCAGAGCTCTTGAGTAACTAAGGAGAACTTCCCTAATGAGTTGGTGGTACTGAGAGTTCACACACAAACATATTTTTATATATTAGTGTAGATTAATAAGATTTAGTTTTAGCTATTTTAGTTTGATATTTGTGTTGGGTGTTCATTGAATTCAATTCACGTTTTTATCTATATTTTAGTGTTTTTTTTGTGTTTTAATAAATATTTTGATTATGTTTTAATAAAAAATGTGCACTGGTAAAACGGTGCTCATTTATTTTTATTAATCACCTATTTACTAGCACCTCGACCATTTGAAATACCGATACCTAAGTAGGCAATGCTGGAACGTATATTTGTAGCACCGGTAGTGCTGCCGGTGCCTATGAAACTATACGTCACCCCGCTCCCCAAATTACGAACCAATATTTCAAGAGATGGAAGTCTATGCAACGAATTATCTGTGCCTATGTAAACCTCTGCGGTCATTGATGGATTTAATAATTAAAAAGAGGACAAAACCGTACATTGCAATGAATCATCTTTCTTTCCTCAAATGAAACTATTTTGTTTTGTTTTCCTGATTGCAAGTGGTGTTAAATACACCAACTACCAACGTCTACGGCATTTATGTATACCGATCAGTTCCGATGGCATTCGGACACATGCGAGTACGAACATTCAAGTCATCTGTGATGAAGCACGGTGTGTATTTATTTATGACTAACATATGTATATAATATGACAAAATACAAAAAGTTATTAGTATTGCTTGGAAGATAGATGAAGCTTGAATACTTCTGTGCTTTCTACCTGTTGTGTAGCGGATTTGGTCCTGTGTACACTTTTCTCTTGTCCCCACGAAAGATAACGCCACTTTCGGAACTTCTTGCCAAACCTTTGATGGAACTATAATGATCCGCTAATGGTGGCGGAGAAGCAACTTGGAGGCTATTAGTAGCAGCATGCTTGTGACCTTCTGCATAACGTTGAACTGTAGCTTCCAGTTGAGAAAGCAGGAGCAGAAGAAGAAGAGAACAGTAAGCCGACTTTCTCCACATAAACCCCATATGTACCTTCCAACCATGGCCATTCATAGTAAAAAATCTCACCTCTCCCAAAGGCCAAATTTGACGGTTTATTTTGTGCTTTGATGGACGAGCTGTTTTGAAGAATAATTGTAAAGTTACGGAGAGGAAAGTGAAGCAGCATAGGTTTTGCTGCACCTGTACTGTGCTTTTCAATTTCAACCCAGGACTTTTTTGTTTAGGGATGGGCAAAAAGGGTTGACAGTTTTAGAGGAAGCGAGAGGGGAGAGAGTGTGGGGGATATTACTTTTTGAGTGCGGTTACTGACTAACTCATTTCCAAGTCCACCAAGTTTCTATTCTCAATCTTTTGCTGATCCTGGTCATGTGAGATTAATCATTCTCTTGCCTTTTTATTTGGTTTGTTGGGGATGGCCAGGCCTGGTGTTTCCTCTTCCTAATGTTTGTCATCATCTTATTCTTATAGGCTAGAAGGCAAAATTTTGAGTTTGGGATTTTGGACTGACTAAAAAGGCGAGGAACGAGGAACGCCTTCCACTACACTCCCGTGGTGGCCGACACGTGCATTATGGCACGGGTTGTGCCAACATGACTGATAGGTTTTACTCCCTTTTTAAGCCTTTTAACAAAAACTTCATTATTGTCACTCCTAGTTAGTAGGTAGGAAGAGAAGGAGGCTATGCCATCTCTTCTTTTATTTTCCTAGATCTATGGTATTTACCCGATGCTTATCATGGGTTTAATGTCTCTAGAGTAATTTATTCTCTTGGTGTTGTATTCGTATTCCTGACATGATTTATGATTTTGTGAAAGTTTAGATTACCATGTTTTCTATGTCCTATGAATATTTGTGTATGATTTGTAGTTTCAATTCATGCATGATTCATGCCATGGTATGCTTTATGATGCATCAATAATTCTGTGCATAGTATAATATTGTGCAAGGCTAAAATGCTATCCTGGGGGGTCGAGATACCTAGGAGTTGAGTGCTTTCATGCTACCTTGAGAATCCCGATCCGAAAAATGTTAATTCTAATTGGCTAGTTGTGTGAGTGACTGCAGGTTAGAAGCGGTTGACCGGGGTTCGTTGTATTGAAATTCCTAATAGGGGAAACTCTGACTTAACCATAGAGATAAGAATAGTAGTTTGTAGCTACTAGGGTTATTTTAACCCTTGAGTCATCACGAGATGCTTCGTCTCTCTAGGCGTAGGGTTGGTGTCTATAGTGGAGTGCCTTGGACGTATTGTCCATACTCCCGTATCTAACGGTTGCTACCTACTCAAGGCGTGGATCCTTTAAGCGGGGTTGCATTAGCACTGAGAGTGAGATGACAAGAATGAAATGCAGAGTCGGAAGGATTGGAGCACATCCCTAATTACGAAGGTGGCGAGATGGTTTTAAGAGAGCCGAACCTTTGTGTGACAAACATTAAAAAATTCTCGGCCATCTCCACTTTATGTGACATAGGCAATGAAATTACGTTTATATGTCTATATGTGATAGTATCTAGGATCAAAATCATTTAATCGGTCATGTTGTGCAAATACTCCCAAAACTAGTTAATCATAGTTTATTTCTCGCTAATGCATGATTGTAGTTTATTAATCACAATTAGCAAACCCCTCCCCCCAATTATTTGGGGTAGTACTAGCTATGCACGACATACAATTGGAGTCACGCGCAATTGTGGGTTGTGTCGAGCTACTTTTAAATTAAAATGTCTCTGTGGATGGCCTCAAACTTGTCACTTGTACTACAAGAAATAGGACTAATTACCTCAATTTTGCAGGGATTTCCACCTCGATTTTTAGGTAAAAATCGAGGTAAATGTATCTGCGATAAAAAAATATACTTTTTTTTACCACAGTTCAAAACTGAGGTAAAAATTATTTTTAGCTCATTTTTTAGAAATAACCGAGGTAAAAACTGATAATGACCGAACACAGTGCGACATCGCTAGTTACATCGGTTGTTGAATGTCATTCGGTAGTTCACAGAACCGAGTTTTTAAATAGTTTTTTGGGTAAACAAACAGAACCAAAATCCCCAGAAGTTAATTTTATTTAACAAAAATTGTACAAAATGATGCAGTCCCATAAATACATAAATCATTCACAATTCCATGTACAAAAATCAAAACCCAGCATCTACAAAGGAAATATGTCAAACCTTAGAGGCAGAAGCAAAGGTCAGCACCGTGAATACTTTACCAAAGCGTCGGCACTGAGAAGACTACAACGCAACATTGCTTGAACGTGGTGGCATCACTAGATGGGCACGGGGAAAAACGTTTGGTCGACATCGCCAGATGTGGCGTCGAAGGAATGCATGGCTCGACGGAGTACAATGGCAGAGTAGCGCGGTGAAACGATTGGCGGAATTCGATGCCGCTGAAGGAGAGAGGAGGCGGAATCCTGTGGAGGAGAGGTGGAATCCGGTGAAAAACAGGTCAAATTCGGTGAGGCGGTATTCGGTGGAGACGGTGAAGGAGGGGCCGGATTTTGTGGTGGAGGAGCGGAAACCGGTTGTGGATGGGTGGAAACTAGTGGAGGAGGGTGGAATCCAGTGGAGGCTGTGTGAAGAAAGAGGAAATGCAAGGAGATTAGGGCTTGGGTAGTTTTTGGGCTAAAATTAATTTTGGGCTGAAAAATTAAGTATTTGAACTTATATTATGGGCTGAAAAACTAAACTTTAAAATTACTTTTAAATTTTTTTGAAAATATAATTCTGACACTTAAATTTTGTTTCATAAATTCAAAATTTTAAAAATTATGTTGATGATGCAATTTTGAAAATCTAATTCTAACACTTAAATTTTGTTTCATAAATTTAAATTTTTTTAAAAATATGTTAATAATGAATTTTATTATTATTATTATTTTGAATTAAAAACAAATTTATGTTGTTGCGTAGACTTTCATAAATGTATGAAGATAAAAAGGGTAGTTTTTAATTATAAATCAAGTAAGGGTTTATCAATGCTCTTTTATTTTCTCTCTCTCTCTCTAGGATTATTCGTAGCTTCTTAAAGATTTGAAGATCTTCAAATTGTTCAAGCTCAGCTTACAATTTTCTTTTGAATTTCAAATTTGAAGTTCAAATGGAATGATTTCATGATATCATTTACATTATATCAATCAAACACCCTAATTGTAATACTCACAATCATCAACATGATTGAGGGAATCACAATTAATACAATGATTGAAGAAATCACATTCATAACCAAATCATATTCCTTCTCTACATACCACTATCATCATCATCCTCCAGCACTCACTGATTTTCTCCATCACAATCAATCCTACCCAATTGCCCTTATAGGGCACATTGATTGGATCTCTGAAATGGCTCTCAGTGATGATATAATCGCCACGTATAACAGCCTTAATATCTTCGATAAAACAACCAGCAAGATTAGCTTACCCACCTCCAACTGACAAAGCAGCCTACTCACCAAAGTAACTCATTTATTGCCGCTAAGATCATCAGCCCTTAGCCAAAAACAGTTAAATCAATCATCACAGTAATGAAAAAAGCATGGCATGCCATGAGCACTTCGATGGTGACCAAATGGGGGAGAATCTGGCGTTGTTCCAATTTGACTGGATGGATGATAAAAGCCTTGTCATTGTGAGCTCACTTAGTCTTTCAACCATCAACTTTCCTTGCTATTACTGGCAAGGGACGCTGGAGACTTCACTGCTAGTTGAGGTCGAACAACAGATCAATCACGCCGAAGACTCATCGTTGGGCTTCCAATTAACAAAGCCGGTTGTTATCGTCGGAGACTCCCGTGTGCAATTATGGGACACACGATTCTGGAGGATCCAAATTCAAAGGTTGCGATGGAAAAGATGAATCACCAGATAGGAAAGCAAGCTACGGTGAAGATGAAGAAGAAACGCACCATAGACCAGGAAAAAAGAAAGCTTATTTGAGCCCAGTTTCTCCTTGGAAACAAATCTAAGAGGAATGTATTTCAGAAGAAAGCCCAGAGTCATGGAGGTTAAGGAAACTATTATTGCTAAACTCATTCACAATATTGGGTCTGTTCAAGTTAATGGACCGATTCCCTAGTATTCACCAACAAAATCCCATCTCTCTTTGTGCGTAAGGAGAAAACAAGAAGCTGGTGGCCAGCAAGAGAATTTGGGACAGATTACTGAAAAGCTTCCAGAAGACTTATAGTGTTGCTCCATTTGTCTTCCCTCATGGATTACTTTTTTTTCACTGGTTTAGCCAACTACGGGACCAACGACAATGACTGGCAAGAGCTAGTCCCGTCGATGCTCATGAGTCTACTAAGCTTGAATTGCTGAGAGCTATCACACCCCCGCACAATTAGACGTCTCAAGCATCTTTTTGGAAAATTTTCCATAAAATTATATTTCTTTCAGAAACTAAGGCTCTTCAGTTAAAATGTAGTAATTATAGAATGCCCTGGATCTACATGGAGTTGCTGAAGACTCCAATGGAAATTCAGGAAATCTCAGTTTGTTTTAGAATAAATATTTTGATATTTTAGTTGTGCGCCATCAACTGACTTGATTTTGAATTGTACAGGAATATATGGCGAACTAGAAATGCATAAACGCCATCTTTTTTGGGGAAAAAATTGGTACTTAATAATAACCCCAGTTTACCCTGGTTATTTGTTGGGGATTTCAATGAAATTCTCCATCAAAGGGAATTTCAGACGTCTTAAAGATGGCCTCCTGGCCAAATTGATGATTTTAGACTAGCACTAAGCTAGTGTATTTTAGTTGCTCCAGGGTACGAGGGATATGCATTCAAGTGGTTTTGAAATTGGGAAAATCCTTGCACTGTCATGGCAAGACTAGATAGAGCTGTAGCAACAATTAGTTGGCAAATAGCCTTCCTAGCCTCAACAATAACACACTTATTTAGCCATAATTCTGACCATGTGCCCATCTTGCTATGTATAAGATCTCACCCAAGAGATGCTTTGTCAATCCCTCGGCACAAACCTTTCAAATTTGAGAACTAATGGACCGATCACCACAATATCAAGATATGGTACGATATTCTTGGAATAACACAACTACAGACCTACCCACTGCTATAAAGGAATGTTCAGAGGGTCTTTCCTTTTGGGCTAAATATGACTTCAAAGACCAACATAAACAAAAAGAATTTCTTTACAAGCAAATACGGACTATTCAGTAAGAACCAATAACCTTAGAAACTCAACAACATATGGTTGTACTCAAGAAAAGACTCGAGCACCAATTATACATAGAAGAGATGAAGTGGAAACAAAGGGCCAAGAAGCATTGGTTAGAGAAGGGGGATAGGAATACAGGTTTTTCAATGCTTTTGCCAATAAACGTAAATGGATAAATACCATATATGGGCTAAAAGATAGGCAGGGGCAATGGTGCACTAAGGAAGAGGATATGGAAACCATCATCTCAATACACTTCCGTGACTTATTCGAAAGTTCGAATCCACCCTCATCCGTTATCGATTAGTTATTGACTAAGGTGACTCCTAGAGTCACACCGAAGATGAATGATAAACTAATGAGACCATATACTCAAGGCAACATTATCCTAGCCCTCAAGAGTATGGCCCCAAAAAAAATGCCCTGGTCCTGATGGCATGCCACCATCGCTTTTCCATAAATACTTGAGTATTGTAGATAGAAAAGTTACCCCAGAGCACTATAGTATCTAAATGAAGGAAAATTAATGCAATCTATAAATGATACAAATGTAGTGATTATTCCCAAAGTCCATAAACTGACAGATGTCACACTATTTTGGCCTATTAGTTTATTGATACGTCCATATTATACAATAATTTTGTGATCTTTGGTACTCATTTTGGTATGCTTTTGTGCTTTGGATGCTCCATTTTACCTTGAAACTCTATTACTAGAGTTTAGAGCGACTTTAGTGCTCTTATCACTTTTAATATAGATTTTGTGAGACAAGGTAATCATTTGAAGACCATGGAGACTACATCTTGAAGACAATGAAGACCTAAAACAAGGAGGATGAGACAATTACACTTAGACCAAAAAAAGACAACATGTGAGGGCAGCAACATGCTTTTTGGAATTTTTGTACTATAAATACTCTCTTATCTCCTCCCCTTTCTAGCAACTTTTCTCTCCCTATTTCTGAACCATAAACCCTTATTTTTCTTCCATTTTTTCATTTGTCTCAAAAGAGTACATTTTAGCAAGAAATTGGTACCAATTTAGATAAAAATTGTGTCATAATGGTATCTACTTTTAACTAAAAAACACATTTTTGGGACAACAGAAAAGTGGGTACCTCTTAAAAATAATTTAAAATAGGGTATTAAACTGTGAATTTCACTTAAAGTGGGTACTCAATTATTGTAACTAGAACACAGGCAAAATCTAGACAGTGTCACAATACTAACCACTGCACAAGCATAGCCATACCAAAACTAAACTAGAAAAATCCTTCTAAATATTCCGTCCTTCAATACCAAAACTAGATAGCAAAATCAAGTTCCACTATTGTTCTCACCTAAAATCCAATTACAACCACAATATGAACAACTCAAATCCACAAATAATATTCCATCCACAAAACAAGAAATCCACAAATTGTCATATTCACAAAAATTCAACAAAATTCATAATTTAAGACCAAGAGGTGGAAGAATGTACCAATTAGATGCCTAAAGTGATAAATTAACTGAGCTCATGAGAATCTCCAACTCTAACCACTCGCAAATTCGAAAGCCCTAAATGCTAGGGTTTTGATTTCAATTTTTTGTGGAATTTCAGGTGGAATGGATGTGAATTCATGTGAGGTTAGTGACGGGAAGGATTCCGGCTAGCTTAAATGGTTAATTGTGGCCAGTTTTGGTGGCAGAGGGGCGGCGGTGATAAAATGAGCAGCGGTGAAGGAGGAACTACTGTGGAAAGCAAAGAAAACATGAGGTTCTGCCATTTTTTCTTTATAAGTGCAGTGTCGCGACTCGGTATGACACTTTTACGAGTCACGACGGGTAGGTCAAAGTGACATCAGGCTTACGCGTCGAGAGTCGTGACATTTAGCTCCCGGGACTTGTTATTTTTTTAAAATCTTCCAATTTTTATCGCAATCACGACAAGGCTGTCACGACTTGCGAATGCTCGTCACGACTCGCTACAGATACATCGCGACTCACGACGAAATGGAACTGGAAGTTCACATTTCCAAAAAAAATTCTAATTTTAGTCGAGATCACGATGGCAATGTCACGACTCGTGACCAAAATGAACTTCAAGTAGGAAATTTAAAAAATTCTCCCAGATTATCATCTCTCTGGCGATTATGCTGTAAAGACTCGCGAATGTTCGTCGCAACTCGTGGAAGATACATTGCGACTCGCGATGAAATGGAACTGGGAATTCACATTTTTAGAAACTTGTTATTATTTAGGTCGTGAGCGCTACAGGCTTGTCATGACTAGCGAACAAATGAAGCCGGGAGTTGTAAAAATCCCCTATTTATCGTAACTCGCAACAGACAGGTATTTCTTCCTTGTCATTTAGAAACAAATTCAGAAGCTACCATATTCCAAGCCTTTCTTCCCTTCTCATTTCCTTCACACCTTCTTCCATCTGGTGCAATGCACTTCAATTAGCATCAAAATCATGTCAAAACAAACCCGTGAAAAGAACAAGGCAAAATAATGACACTAATCATAAAAACTTAAATTCAAAAAACATCAACGGAAAGTTATAACTGACAATCCGGATGATCAAAACCAAATTTATTTGACATTAACGGCACGACTTACCTTCCTTCTTGGGGTTTATTCACAAACCGGATCAATAAGATCAACATCTTCTCCTTTTTCTGGAACAAAACTTTCATGGTGAAGTTTCAAAAGTTGTCCATTTACCTTGAAGGATTTTGACTTAGCTTGATCTAAAATTTCCACTGCATCATGCGGAAAAACTTTCACCACTACAAAAGGACCAATCTACCACGTCCTTAATTTATCGGGAAATGGGCGAAGGCGGGATTGAAATAGGAGGACCTTTTTACCTACGTCAAACTCCTTCCTATTGATCATCTTTTCATGCAAAGCCTTTGTCTTTTCCTTCTATATTTTAACATTTTCATTGGACTCTATTCTTATCTCCTCCAATTCTTGCAATTGCAGCCTCCTATGTAAACTGGCCTCATCTATATCAAGGTTGAAGTTCTTGACTGCCCAATAATCTTTGTGCTCTATTTCCACCGATAAATGGCACGACTTTCCAAATATTAACCGATATGGTGACATACTGATCGATGTCTTATACGTCATCCTGTATGCCCACAAGGCATCATCAAACTGAGAACTCCAATCCTTCTAGTCAGGGTTAACCATTTTTTGAAGAATGGACTTGATTTCCCTATTGGAAACTTTGGTTTGGCCATTGGTTTCAGGGTGATAGGCGGTGGATGTCTTGTGCGTGACACCATACTTCTTCAAAATTTCCTCTATTGTTCAATTGGAAAAATGGGTGCCACAGTCACTAATCAAGGCTCGAGGGACCCCAAACCTACAGAAGATGTTGTCTTGCAAGAAATCTGCAACCACTTTAGAATCATTAGTCCTAGTGGGTTTTGCTTCAACCCATTTTGACACATAATCAACGGCAAGAAGATTATTCGTAAAGCCAAAAGAGTTAGGAAAATGTCCCATAAAGTTAATGCCCCAAACATTAAAAAAAATTCACAATACAATATAAGCTTTTGAGGCATCTCATTCCTAGAGGAGATATTTCCTACTCTTTGACATTCATCATAAGCTTTGCAAAAAAGTTTATGCATGTTTATTCAACGTAGGCCAATAAAAACAACTTTCTAGGACTTTCCTAGTGGTCCTCTTTGTTCCAAAATGACCGCCACATGCGTAAGAATGACAAAAAGAAAGAATTGAATGCACTTCATTATCAAGGATACATTTCCTAACAACTTGATCAACACAATGTTTCTACAAAAAAAGATCATCCCACACATAATACTTAGCATCACTTCTCAGCTTATCTTTTTGAGCCTTTGTAAAACTTGGAGGAAATTTACCAGAGATAAGAAAATTCACTATGTCGACATATCACAGTTGGAGGTTCCCGATTACAAACAATTGTTCATCGGGGAACTCCTTTCGTACATGTTCCGTCATAGGTGACATTACCTCAACTTTATGGCATGGAACCAACCGGCTCAAATGATCGGCTACAAGGTTCTCCGTACCCTTCTTGTCTCAGACCTCCAAGTAAAACT
>JAULKJ010224316.1:0-13849 GCA_032355405.1 Rubia balearica
GTATTTTAGGTATGATTGTTAGACTAAAAATGGAAAGAATAGATATAGGAAGATCATTGTGGGACGTCCCAAAATGGTAATTAGGAAGATCATTGTATTTTATTTTATTTTACAATTTTTACTTGAATTTATTAAAATATTATAATTGTTTATTAAAATTGTGGTAAAGACTATGTACACTAAAATAAAATGGATGGATCTATATTTTAAACTCTTGATCAAATTTAGTTTTAACTTTATGTATATGTACATATTTGTCATGCTCCCTTCGTCTTTAAATATTCTTTTTTTTAAATGGTATAAATTTTTTAAAAATTTAAATGAATGGAGTAGGTTGAATTGAAAGAATAGGAAATGTAGTAGTATTGAGTTTATGAAAATAATTTAAAGTTCGCTAAAAGGAAAAGATTGGAGATCGGTAATTTACACTTTTCTCCGATAAAAGGTTAACTCGGCTTTCGAAAAAAACCTGCTTTAAAAAAACAAATTGTTCATTTTTACAATTGACAAGATATCTATAGCTTGGAAATAAATTACTCT
Source organism: Rubia balearica (assembly GCA_032355405.1). Taxonomy (NCBI): domain Eukaryota; kingdom Viridiplantae; phylum Streptophyta; class Magnoliopsida; order Gentianales; family Rubiaceae; genus Rubia; species Rubia balearica. The sequence goes on from JAULKJ010224316.1 coordinate 541, forward strand.
CCCGTTTCTCTATAAGTGATACTATAAGTTTATGTGCTTCAATTTAAGAGAAGAAAATAAATGGATAAATTGAATATAAAATGTAAAAAGTACAATAGTAGATGAAATTAAAGGAATTTTACTAAAAGTAGAAAATGTGCCAATATAAAAAAATAACCTAAAAATAAAAGTGTGGGGGGAGTATACGGTTTTGGTGTGGAAACATCAAAGTAGACCGAATATGTGATCTGAATGGAATGTCCCTATTGGTAGATTGATCTACTAGTTAATTTGTGCTTAGCAAAAATTTGTCAAAAAGGCGTAATTATCGTCATTAGAGGCAAAAAGTGGTCGCTGTCGAGTTTTGAAGATGCAAGGGAGACAAAGTCAACGATGACTGTATGGAGTCACAACCATGCAATACCTCAATATAAATGGAATTGCGGGAAACTGGATTAGCTCTTTGGGTCAATGTTTCAAACATTGCCTGGACAGAGCCAACACGTGTCCAGACTGAGCACCGGCATTTGACCGCGCCCAACATGTAGCTCGGCACGTGGGAGATCCTCTCTGGTCCCCTTGCTGCCTCCCCAGAACAATCATTACTACACTGTTCAACAAATATATTTGACCATTAATATATTTAGTTATTTATGATAGTGGCAAATAAAAACTTGAAATATAAAAATTGCTAGTTACGATGATTTTAACTATATCACATAATATTGTGATTTATTACTCCTTCTGCCATAGGTTAAACTGAACACTTCACTTTATGTCACTATTCACCGTCAAACTTTGGCCGCATATTTGAGTAGATGTATAAGCAATAATATTATCATATGTGATATTTTTGGACTCGTCATAACAAGTAGTTTCTCAAAAGTAATTTTTAATTTGCCGTTATTATACGCAGTTAAATATGTTAACGTTTAAATAAATTTCTTGATGAGCGTAAAAAAAATTCTGTTCAATTTAACCTACAACGGAAAGAGTATCTACTTACACGGTTAAATTTTGATTGAGAATAATATTATTTTAATAAAAGCATACAGTTTGAGGTGACACGATGGAGTATTTCATTGCTTGCTCGTCTGGAGCCGACGCCAACTTTCGCCAACGACAAAAGTCACGTGAGCGACTCTTGTAAATTTACCTTTCCATTACGAGTAATATCTTTCGCACTTTAGGAAAAGCCAAAGACTCAAAAACTCCGATTTCGTAAAAAAAATAAAAATTTGATGGCTTTTTACGTACCCGATCCTATTGCCCCAATTTCATTTACAAAGAAAAAAAAGAGAAAGAAAATTTATCAGCCAATTAAAATAATGCTGACAATCCACCTAGCAAGTGGGGTTTGTATTTTTAATATTTTTTTTGTTTATATGCATTGAAGAATAGCACTTGGGATCAAACCTGTACATTTTTTTTTATGGAACTTGGACTCATGCTGAGTTTTGTTTAGCATAAGTTTTAAGTGATTTTCAACATTTTATTATACTCTAGCATGATCCTATTGGATATCTGGCCTGAATCGGTTAACACGGGGTGTGGAGGTCGATTACAGGAAACATATCCAAAACGATCACTAGGGACTTTTCATTGAAGACTCTCATTTTAACTCCTCCAAATTGTATATCTTCGGATAACACTTTATTATTATGGTTTATTTTGGGGTTTGGAGAGCCCAATAAATCTCTCCCAATCACTATTGGTGGATATTTAATCTTTTTAAAAAAAGAATGTGAAAATATAAAAAAAGAATGTGAAAAAAATATTTTTAAAATTTTAAATTTAGTATGGAATTTAACAAATGCAGTGTATAAGGTAAAAAATAAGTATAGTGTCCATGAGCTTATGGACAGACCGCCTGTCAGGATACCCACTCATATTATTATATGTTACTGATTTTATTTCTTTACTATTCTCTCACTCCTAGGGGAATCTGCTCACTTTCCTTTTTTGGCTGTCCAAGACAAATTTGCACACTTTCCTCTTTTAGAAAAATTCAACATTCTAAATGACATAAATGCCCTTACAGATATAAAATTTTACATAAGCCCACAAACTCTCTCCCCCATCCCTAATTTCTGCAGATTCAATACCCACTCTAGTTTTGCCTCCGCCACCAAATTTTTTCTACCTTCCCTCGCCCCCGCCCCCCAGGGGAGGAGGCGGAGGCGAAGGCTAGGGGAGAAGGCGGAGGCAAAGGGAGAGGCGTCAGTGGGGAAAACTAATTTGGAGGCGATGCAGAGAGAGTTCGCCGAAGAGAGGTGACACGGGGATGACGGATCTGGAGGCTATGCGGAGAGAGTTCACCGGAGAGAGCGGGGTTTTGAGATGGATCCCTACTTGTCCATAATTATTCTCTGTCACATCATCTCTCTTACAATATTTTTCCAAAAGTAAATAAGCTAATAATTATGGGACGGAGCGAGTGTGTATATGTGTGTGTGTATGTATATATATATATATATTTATTTATGATTTACAAAGTCTTTTTTTAACCGACTAACAATTAGATGTGGACATTTTATATTTAGTGGAACTAATAAGTTTATTTGATATTTACTTTAAAATGTATTGCTATATAAGTATAAATAATTATATTTGACCCTAAATGTTATTTAAACATGGTTTTCATGAGTGGTCTAATCGTTAGCCGGTCTAACAGAAGACTTCACTACAAAATATCAATTTTTTATTGTATTCAATATTTAATGATTTCTAACTAAATTAATTATTTCACTTCATAACCCATATAGTTTTCCTTAGATGACTAAAATTTAAAATAAAATAATTTATTTCCAATTTAAATTAAGATATCAAATGTATATCAAAATCAACCTTAATTTTCTAATTAATAATATTGCTCAATGCATGATAACCTCCTATAATATATGAACGTGTGTTTTCATTAATGATACAAGGGTACAATATATAGACAACCACACACAAAACCACAAATGGAAAAAGATTCTATCTGATACAATATTATCACAAAATATCTCTACACCCCTCCTCAAACTGGAGCATAAGGATCCCAAATGTCCAACTTGCAAAGTAAAATATGAAATGATTGTCATCCAAGCACCTTAGTAAACAAGTCTATTGGTTGACTGGAAGTACCAATGTGATAAGTAACCACGGCACCAGACTGAATCAAATCACGAACGAAATGACAATCAATCTCGATGTGCTTAGTCCTCTCATGGAACACCGAATTGGTTGCAATATGAAGTGTTGCTTTGACTATCACCACAAACACATCGGAGTAGGATGAGGGACAACCAAAGAGCGAAGAAAAGACTTGAGCCACACTAACTCACAGCAAGCAACAGGCATGACTTAGTATTCTACCAGCCGAAGAACGAGAAACAGTCAGATGCTTCTTCATCTTCCAAGAAATTGGAGATTCACCAATCATAAAAAAATAACCAGTAAAAGAACAACGAGTAATCGCACAAGCAGCCTAATCTGAACCACAAAATGTTGTAACCTGAAGAGAACACTTGGCCGATAGAAACAAACCTTGACGAGGATGACTCTTAAAATAATGCAGAACTCGTAGAGTTGCATGCCAATGCGCCAAATGTGGTTTCTCCATGAACTGGGCCAAGGTATAAACTGAATAGCTAAACTCTGGATGAGTGATGGTGAGATAAATGAGCTTCCCAACCAGCCTGCGATACTCCAATTATAATTATCACCCTTCAAAATCACTGAAGTATTAAACAAACCTGTGTGATATGAGGGATGGACATAGTACGTATGCAAGAGAGGTAAGGTGGGGGAATCTTTGGCATAGCAGCGAAGATCAGAAGAGGCCAAACCATTAGCACCGAGCAGAAGCTAGTGGAGGGATCAGTGGAGAAGGCGGCAATGTCTGGCTGCGGCGGATCTTCCTTTGGCGACGACTAATCGATGGTGGGGACAACATGCACGTTGGGGATGTCGAGAACCTCGGTCTCAGCATCAAGGTTTTCAATCAAAACTTGATTCAGCAGATCCATCAGACAATAAGGGTAGCGTGTAGGCGACGAACGTGCGGCGCGTGAGGACGAAAAAGGAAGAACGCGGTGGTGTGTGCTGATCCGACCAGGCAGCGGCGGCTTCTCGACTGCAGCAGCAGTGCCAAGCACGGTGGCGACGGACGGAGAAGGGAGGGCTGCTGCGGCATTCTTGTATGAGTGACAAAACCTTTTTAGAGTTCTCAAGATTTAGGCTTTGATACCATGTAAAATATGAACGTTTATTTTCATTAATGATACAAGGGTGTAATATATAGGCAGTGACAATCATAATCACAAATAGAAAAAGATTCTATTTAAGGTACAATAATATCACAAAATATGTCTACAACTCTTCTAGTTTTTCTAAATTCACAACCCTTCCGTTAGCAGGAACTAATTTTAACTTGAAGCGAAAAAAAAACAGGTTGTGTTAAAAGAAACTTAAGTAAAACCTTAGCCAAAGTTTCAAGGCTTGTATAATTACTAAAGTAACTTGTGTGATTAGTGAAACTTCTAATCCTAGAACAAAGAGTCACTCTTTTATAAAAATTATTTAATGATAAGATAAAAGGAACCACATAAATAGTGGAAATATTAAAATAGATGATTGTTAAATTTGGAGGCATCAAAATAAAAATTAAGTTTGTCTTGAGATCAAATTGAAAAGATGCAATGAAATTTAGGGGATGAATTTCAAAAACAAGAAAAAAGGAATAGCCTTCTTCTCATTTCCAGTGTCGTCATCGACAGCTCGCAGTCTTTCTGCAAAAAATATTCCTCTTGAAACAATATGTCCTCGCCATCATTGTCGACATCAAAGAACCATGTTCATCACCAGAACTTACAATTCATTGGCAAAAGGTATGTTCATCGCATCACTAATAAAGAATGACCTATTAAAGATGGCATTCAAAGGCGGATTCGCTAAATTCCTGAAGAATCACCTTCTGGCGATGGTTCTGAGTTCAAAACCCGGTGTTTCCGGATGCCTTTGAAAATCAAAGGCAATTAAAGTCCTTTGAAAGGTGGTTATCAAAGAACTATCTTCCATTATTATGAATCAAAGGCGGTTCATTATACAATTTCCTTTAATTGGGTACAATTAAAGGCAATTGTGAAAAAAAAACTTCTATTGTGATTAGTTCCGATATTGGAACTAGGATACGACACTGGTTCCGAGTCAGAAACCTTCATGGTTCATCCCTCCTGAAAGGCTGAATGAAGTTCCGGGATCGTAACTTCCTCTGTTTGTAGTTCCGAGTTAGGAAGAAACTCCGGCTCTATGTGCTTTTTAGAAAGTGAGTTCCTCTATCAAAACTTATTGAAAAGGGAAGTATATGTATGGTCGTTTGATGGAAAATAATATGAGAAGCATTTGTGAAGTGGAATTACCAACTCTTTGGGTTTTTTTTGTGAAACTAATCTTGAAGGTATGTTAAACTCCATCACTCATTTTAATTCATTTAATTAACGTTATAAATGGATTGAATTAGGGTTTATGTTTGATTTTTTTGAATGGAAATGTGTTGTGTGACCGAATAGGTTTAAACCACATTCTTTTGTAGATACATATGTAGGCACATTTCATGGATAGAATTGAACTCATCGGAAGCGATCTTAGAAACTCACCCTATTATATTCCCTGGGTAGAATCATTTGTTGTGTTGGCTTTCGAACATACCTCAAATAATGGCATGGTGTGGGCACTTTCCCATGTAAGAATTGTAAGAATGATGCATGTGTGGGGAGAAAGAAGTTGTGCGAACATCTTATAATGTGAGGTATTCAAACTAGTTATACTCATTGGATATGACACGGGGAGGTTGCCATGGATATTGGCAAAGATGTTAAAACTAAAGACGTGGTTGATATAGATGGTGACAATGGATCTAATGAGATGGTGGAGGATGTTACTAGAGAATTTTATGGTAAACCCGAGGCCCTAGAAGCATTGATCAATGACATGAAGAAAACATTATATGATGGGTCCGAATATTTTGTTTTGAGTGCTACATTGAGAATAATGAAGTTGAAGGAAAAATATGGGTGGACCGACAAAGAGATGACTAAGACACTTGAATTGCTAAGGGAATTGATTCCAGATGGTAATATTATGCCCGATAAATCGTATGTTGCGAAAAGGATTCTCTGTCCATAGGGATTGGAATTGGAAAAAAAATCCATGCTTGTTCGAATGATTGTATGTTGTATAGAGGGAAGGAGGATGCATATAGAAAAAAATTCCGTGTATGTAGTGAGTCTCGATACAAGTTGAAGTGAGAGAAATTTGGTTTCATCTCGAAGAAGAAGACCCCTGCTAAAGTTTTATGGTATCTTCCGGTTAGTCCACATTTGAAGAAGTTGTTTTCTTGCAAAGAGGATGCTAAGTTATTGCTCTGGCATGCAGATACAATTAGACCTAGAGATTATGTGATCAGTCATACGTTGGACGGTGAGCAGTGGAAGAAGCTTGATACCCTTTACTTTGAGTTTGGATTGGAGCCTCGATATTTGAGGTTTGGCCTGTCTACTTATGGAATGAATCCATTTGGTAATGTGAGCAGCGCACATAGTTCCTGCCCTGTAATGTTGGTAATATACAATCTCCCATCGGGGTTGACAATGAAACGAAAGTATGTGTTTTAACAATGGTGTTTCAGGTCCCAAGAAACCTGGTAAAGATATAGATGTTTATATTGATCCCCTTATAGGTGATTTGGGTGACGCTGTTCAAGGATGATGCCCAGACTTATGATGGTCTCGCGGAAGAGTATTTTACGTTGAAGGTCCTGTTGTTCTACACAATAAATAATTTTCTCGCTTATGGAAATTTGTCCAGATATTCAGTGAAGGAGAAATACGCGTGTCCCGTGTGTGAAAGGGAAACATTCTTTGTCAACTTAAGCCCAAATGTAAAACTGTTATCAGGGACACATGCAGGTTCTTCCTCAGGGGCACCGCGGCGTTCTACGAAGAAGTGGTTCAATGGGGAGATCGATTTACCTCCACCACCCTTACCACTAACGGGTGATCAGGTTTTTGAAAGAGTTAGGGAATTTCATAACAATTTTGGGAATGGGAAGCGGAAATAATTCGTGGAAGGAAGTTGGAAGAAATGCTCTATTTTTTCCAAATCTCTTACTAGAAGGATTTGGATGTCCGACACTGTCTTGATGTAATGCTCATCGAGAAAAATGTGTATGATTTATTGGTTGGTACATTGTTAAATACCCCTGGGAAAATAAAATATGGATTGAAGGAGACTTGACATGGTTGAGATGGGTATTAAAGAGAGTCTGGGTCCTGTTACTGATGGTGATAAGTGTTATCTCTCCCTACATGTTTCTCCATGTCTAATGTAGAAAAGAAATTATTTGTGAGATCCTTTGTAGTTTGAAGGTTCCAGGGGCTTATTCATCTAACATAAGTTTGGTTAAGGAGTTAAAGTTGGTCGCATTAAATCACATCACATGACTGCCTGAATTTGATGCAAGAGTTGAATTCCACTGCGATAAGGTTGTTTCTTCCTTCCCATGTAAGATTGTACATTACAAAGATTTTTTTTGTTCTTCAAGTCTATTTGTTCCAAATGGATTACTGTTTCAAATCTTGACCGGTTGCAAACCATGATTGTTGAAGTACTATGCCAAATGGAGATGTACTTTCCACCCTTATTTTTTGACATTATGGTCCATTTGATTAATAATTTGGTCTAGGAGATCAAGATATGTGGTCCCATATTTTTTAGATGGATATATTCTTTTGAAGAGTATATGAAAATTTTCAAACATTTTGTGAAGAACATATATAGGCCTGAAGCAAGTATTGTGCAATGATATGTGGTTAAGGAGGTAATTGTGTTTTGTACCAAATATTTGAAGGAGGTAGATTTGGTGGGGCTTCCTAATTCTATACATGAGGGGCGATTGGATGGACTAGGGGTTCTACAGGGTAAACTGCTCAGCCCTAGTGCAAAAGATTTATTTGCTGCCAAGTTGTAGATACTTCGGAACCACGATGACGTTGTTCCATATATCGAGATTCACATTAATGAGATACACGGGGCACATCCAACATTCAATGAAGTTCTAGTTTTCCAATAGCACACTAAAACATTTGCATCGTGGCTTCGCTGTTACGTTGGGAGTGGTAGACACCCTGAAATGATTAGATGGCTGGAACGTAGAACTCTTGGTGCGGTTCTTTCATAAGAAGGCTATGACATCAATGGTTTTACGTTTTCCCCGAAATTAAGGGATGATAAGGGTATTTCCCAAAACAGTGGAGTTTCTCTTGTTTCAGAGGCACTACATCTTGCTAGGCTAGGAAACATCAATCCGATTTATGTGCATTACTTAGGAACCATAGCTGAAATGTGTGAGCTTAATTATGGACAATATGAGTTTGCGTATTTAAGTGTGAATGATTGGATGTTAACAGTGGTAAGAAAAATGGATGACTTGGGATTCACTTTAGTTGACCCGAGAAAATTGGCTTGGAGAGAAAGATCATTCATAATGGTGGCACAAACTCATCAATTGTTCTATGTGAAAGACCCGGTTGACCCTAAGTGAGAGATTGTACTTGAGGGTAAAAGGGATTTTGTTGGTGAAAATTATTTTAAATATTTCATCGATTTTGGGCCGAATGCTGTTAGCGGTTCAATTGACGATGATATAATGCTTGAAGAAGATAAGGCGAGCTTGCGGGTGAATTTCGGATGGTCGGACCATGATGAGGTAATGTGGTTTGATGCCCAAGGGAAGATGACCAAAAAGAGAAGGAAAGTCAAGAAGTTGCCAAAAAGAAGAAGAAATCTAGGACATGATGGTAGTAGCAAATATTAGAGTTTTGAGAAAATGACCATTTGATGAGAGCTACTTCCGAGTCCGGAACTAGTTCGGGATAAGTGGCCTGCAGTGCTTGAACCCCTTGTTTTTTTCTTTACTTTGCAAGTCTATATTATAAACCCTTTTTGTGACGCCCCAAAATTTTATTCAAATTTTAGGATCATTCAAAAATAAATAAGTAAATATTCTATGAAGGAATCAATATATTTTAACATAACTACAATGGGTAACTATTATAACAGTTTATTGTACTAATTCTATAACGTGTATATTGAGAAAGTATATATCATCATGTAACTTATATAATAATAATCATTCTGATGCTCAAATATTTTACATTTGTTTTTCTCACTTCTCTTTCAATAATTCTAAAAAAACTATGGGATAATTTACTTAGAGATAACTTTATTAGATTCACTTTATTATAATAATAATACTATATGAAAGAAAGTACATCAGCTTAGCCCAATTATGGGTTAGAGTAAATTGGCACTTAATTAGGAATTAACATTTTAAATTGGTTACGGAAGTTAGATTTCAGTAAATCTGGAAATGATATTAGAAATTAGTAAAATCATGAAACAAGCCGGGAAGATAAGAACTAACCTAGACTAAACTTACTGATTTTACGAGAGACGGATTAATACTCTATATATAATTTTGTACCTATCAATAAGCCTAAGTTTCACTGATTTAACTCTTTATCAAAATCTATTCACCCAGAATACACTGTTCGGTCAGAGAGAGAGAGAAACGAAGCAGATTTAGAATCAATAAGTAGGTTGTCAAAGTAGATTGAGCAAACCGGAGCCAATAACACACCATTGACTTAGTCTATAGCCTTTCAGCGAAAACCAACCGTAAGTTGTCTATTTCGCAATTACTTTTGTTATCAATAAAAAATAAATAAATTATATTTTAGATTGAGGTGATGGTCTCATGGGAGAAAACCTAAACTTTAGACAGGGGTCTTTATGCAATTCTAGTTATATTCTAGCTCTAGACCTATCTCTAATAATTTTACAAGAACCTATATCTAATAACTTTATAGGGACTTATCACTAATATTTTTCCAGGGTTTTTTTCTCCAATTTTTCCATCATTTTCCCGCCATTTGCAATTTGTAAAAAAATTTAAAAAAAAGTATTTAAAAATATTTTTAAAGCGCAAAAAATTAATATAATCATCGAACTGAAAATTATAAACATTAGCAAAAATCAGCAGAACATCAACAATTTTTTTAAAAATATATCAATTAAAAAATTAGAGTAAAAAATATATTTAAAAAAGCAAAAAAAATATTTAAAATTGACCAAAAAAATTTGAAAAAACGTCAACTACAACTAACAATACATCAACTAAAAATTATAAAAACATCAACAAATCTTCAATTATGAATTTTTTAATAGAAACTACAAAAATCAACTAATATCAACGAAAAACTAAAAACATCAACTCCTATCGCATAAACTTCACCCACAAAATGAAAAACGTCAACATTAGAAAAAAAAATACTTCAAAAAATCAACCCATGTCACCTAAAACTACAAAAATCAACTCATATCAACTAAAACTCACCGAGAAAATGAAAAATATCAACATGAGAGAAAGGAAAAGAGAAACAATTATCAACCCAAGTAATTACAAAAAATTGACTTGTATCAACTAAAACTCATCCGGAAAATGATAAACATCAACATGAGAAAAAAATAGAAAATCAACAAAAAAATTACGGTAACTTAAGAGTATAAATTATTAACTCAAAAAATCATCATAAACATCAACAAAAAATTGAATAAATATCTACTACATCTAACAAAACTTCAACTTTAAATTATAAATATCATAAACTGAAAATTATGAAAATATCCACAATCATAAGCTAAACTTTAGCCGAAAAATGAAAAATGTCAATATAAGGAAAAAAACACTGCAAAACATTAACCTATACCACACAAAAAATTACAAACATCAACTCCTATCAACAAAAACTTACCTAGAAAAATGAAAAATATTAACATGAGAGAAAAAAACTAAAAAATATCAACCCACATAAACCCCAAAAAACTACAAAACATCAACTCATATCAACTAAAACTCGCCCAAAAAATAAAAACATCAACATCAGAGAAAAAACTAAAAGCATCAACCAAAAAGTTACAGTACCTTAAGAGTATAAAATTTTCATTTTGAAAATCACAAAACATACTCGTATTGAACAAAGCTTAAATTATCAATTTATTTTTTAAAAAAATTCAAACATCAACCTCTATCATCAAAAGCCACAAACATAAACTCATATCACCTAAATCTCACCCTAGAAATTGAAAGACGCCAACTAGAAAAAAAAACTACATACATCAACCTATATCACCCAAAAAGTTACAAACATCAATTCCTATTACCTAAACCTCACCCAGAAAATGAAAAATATCAACATAATTCTTTTTACATCAACCTATATCACACAAGAAACAACAAATCATCAAAACCTAACTCAAAAAATGAAAAACATCAACAAGAGAGAAAAATAACTACAAACATCAACTCATTTCACCAAAAAAGTTATAAACATCAACTCCTATCACCTAAACCTCCCCTGGAAAAATGAAAAATATCAACATATAACAAAAAAAAACTAAATAATGCCACAAAAAAATGCCGAATTCAAAATCCAAAAAAGTCACAAGAAGCTAGGGCAGATAAAATAAACATGTATATCCAAAAATTCTACCAGTTCAAGCACAAAGAGTAACAAATTCGAGGTAGCAATTTTCTTAAAAAGCAAGTGAGGGATGAATAACTCACAAGTAGGCGATGTTGGTGTTCTGGAGCAGTTCAGCAATTTTTCAGCCTGGCTAACAACAACATTGCAGTTCAGCAATCGGCACGCCTAAATCAGATTCACAAGTATTGAATTCAAATTCACTCTATTCAAAAAGAGAATTCAAATTCATTATATTCAGAAACTAAACACATACTTCAAATTAGCGTGAACATTCATATCGGAGCTCTCATCTTCTTCGCAGTTCCTAGTGAAACCCTAGCTCACCAAGCCACAGCGGCGTTACCACGGTAAGTGGTGGCGTTGAAAGCCGTTCCTACTCCAAAAGCGTACAACGTCGCTTCTGCTACAAATATGGTACCTACTCCGTACGACGCCATTCCGATCAGGAGTTTCCGGTGGAACCAATCGCGAAGGAGGCGGATGTCTGGTTGCAAAAACTCATCGTCGCTCATCGGAGCACCGACGTTCTTGAGCTCGAATCCGGAAGTTACTTGTGGTTTTCGATAACGGAGACAATGCCACCGACAAATCGAACTGAACCACCGGCGTTCACTCCGGCGACGCGACTGTCGGCCACTCGGACTGAATGGAGTACATCTTCTTCTTCATTCGACAATTTCGTACCGACGATCAAATATTGTATCGACGACGGGGAAGAGAAGGATCGGCGGTTGCAATCGGAGGTTGCAGAAGGATTGAAACGTATTTGTGGAAGAAGAAATGAAAATAAATGGAAAATATTTGAAATTGGTTATATATATATGTATATATATAACTTTTTGACAATTGCAAAATAGATCCCTAATTTATTAGCATATTTTAGGGGGGAAACTCCACCATAATTAATAATATATAATAATTACATAATGGTTCCTGCATAAAACAAGAGTTTGTGTTATTTTTATACTTTTTTTTAAAGATTACATACAATTAACCAAATTACATATAAACATCTTAATCTAGAACCTAACTAGGAGACACCACCATTGAATCTATTGAAGCTCAGTGGATCCTGAAATTCCATCCATTTAATTAGCTAGGGACGCTCTCATGAGAACACTCAAACGATGCACTACCAACGAACCACTGCTCGTAACCACCATGATCTCACCATCATCGACCAACTGCAAGTAGGGAAACCACAGCGGAGACCACTGACATGGTCTCATGACGCTAGGTAATCGCCATAAAAAAATTACTCTAATATTTTATACGCAATCTAAATTGTTTTCACACAATACCTCACACAACAGGCACATACTACACCAATATAAAACCATGTTGAATATCTACAAAAATGACAAAATGCTACTTTTATTCATCATTATCAAGTAGCCTGGTACAGCAGGGTAGTACCAAGCAGGATGCGTCCCTTTTGCCCAGAGCATCCTGGTGAATGGTGAATCAGGCGGCATTCGGCCCTCTATCTTGGGCAATCTTTTGCTCCCATTGGCTCAGAATCTGAAGCTTTCTTGGTTCCTTTGTCTGGTTTATGAATTTCAGCTATCCCGTGTAAGCAACCAGCCAAAGATTTCACCTTGCCCGGTTCTATTATAGTTAAAACATAAATGCACAAACTTCCTAAAACAAGAAATCAGGGGTGGAACCAATGGTACGCGAGGTAGGGCTCCAGCCCTACCTAGATCGCCGGCCTGAGGTAGAAGGAGTCGGTCCGGCTG
>JAULKJ010224637.1:0-23024 GCA_032355405.1 Rubia balearica
ATAATTTGTCATGATCTGCTTAATGCTGTTAATGATTTTCTGTTTGGCTCAACTATTCCAAGAGGTATAGCTGCAACATGGATTACCATTATTCCTAAAAAAGAATCTCCATCTTCCTTTGATTAATTTAGGCCTATTAGCCGGTCTAATTTCATTAATAAGATTTTTTCAAAACTGTTAATGGAAAGACTGAAACTGATAATGTCTAAACTAATCTCACCACATCAATCAGCTTTTATGTGCCAGAGAGATATTTCAGATAATGTAATCTATCTCAAAGAGATGCTGAGATTCTTGGATAGGAAAAACAGGGATCCAAACTGTATTATTAAACTTGACTTAAGAAAGGCTTTTGATAGGGTTAGTTGGAGCTTTCTTAATAGCATTTTATTAAAATTTGGCTTGCATGCAAAATTTGTTCATTCTATAATGAAAAACATCAGTCAGGCTTCGTTCTCTGTACTGATTAATGGTAAGCCAGTGGGGTTTTTAAATCTTCAAGAGGTATTAAGCAAGGTGATCCTCTATCCTCTTTTCTTGTCAATATTTTTTCAGAAGCTTTTACAAGGAGTTTAGCTTATGTGTTTGAAACTGGTAAGCTGCAATATTTTGACCTCCCTCAAAGAGCTATCCCAATTTCTCATCTGAGCTATGCAGATGATACAGTCATCTTCCTTAAGACCAGTAAAATGAACCTAATCAGAATGAAGGCTTTCCTGGTTGTGTTTGAGAATACAACAGGGCAAAAAATAAATTGAGAAAAGTGCTTTTTATTTAGGAAAGAGGGCTACTGTTGCTAAGATTAAACAGGTTATAGAGATATTAGGGATGAAACAAGGCTCCTTCCCCTTCAAATACCTAGGGTGTCCCGTTTTTAAAGGAAGAACTTTAAATGCTTACTTCTAACCCCGTATAGAAATGGTTGATAGGAGACTACAAAATTGAAAGAACATGTGGCTAACCACAAGGGGAAATTTGACATTAATTAAATCATGCATTTACTCAATTCCTCAGAAAATATGGAGTGTTATGGAGCCAACTGCAGCTGTAGTTAAAACTCTAGAAAAGATGATGTCCATATTTTTCTAGGGTAAGACTGATCTTGGCCCTAAAAAGGTATGGAGGACATGGAAAAACCTGTGTTTTTCCTTTGAGCAAAATGGTCTTGCATTCATATCCATCCCCACAATAATCAGAGCTTTTTCTCTTAAATTGTTGTGGAAATTTAAGTTAGGTAATGTCCCATGGTATCAATTTCTATGATCACTTTCACCCCCTGCTAGAAAATCTCCAAACTGGAGAAGGATTCTGTCAGTTAACTCAATAGTAGAGAGGAATACTAGAGTCATTATAGGTAATGGTAAATGTAATTTTTGGTTCTCAAATTGGACAGGCAAAGGTCCACTGATGGATATTTGTGACCAACAAATTACTAACATACCATTACATTGTACAGTCAACAATTTCATCTTTCAAGACAGAATTTCTCATGTACAATTTATCCTTTGCTTCATCCTGAAATTTGTCTCCTTTTACAGGAAACTCAGATAAGGGAAGAGAGAGCTGACAGGCTTATATGGTTACCTGATGCATCAGGAAATTTCTCCTTCAAATCAGCCTACAAGCTGCTTCAACCAAACAGAGTTGCCTCTCAAACCATTGGCAAAATGTGGTTTCCTAGAGCTCAAAAGAAAATTTCCATTTTCATGTGGAAACTTTTAAATGCCTTTCTTCCTTTTGCTGATGTCCATAGAGTTATGGGTTTCCACATGCCTTCAAAATGCTTATTTTGTGATAACTTTGATGCCATTCAACATTTCTTCAATGATTGTCCATTTTCTATCCTTATCTGGTATGAAGTGCATAGGATTATAGGGATAACTCCACCACAGTTTTCATCTCTCTGGAATAGGCTTTCCTAATATTTCACCCAACCAGCTAGGACAAAACTTCAAAATAGCTTGTTCAGATTACTGCCAATGATTGTCTGCTGGTTTTTGTGGAAAGCAAGGTGTGCAAAAAATGTTTGATAGTATAAACCCTAATTTTGATCTGACTATAAGACAGATTAGGGATATTTTCAACTCCTTTTATGCAAAATCTCTGTACACAAACTGTGAAGAAGTAGAGTATTGATACAGGATGGCTTATTACCTAAATGGTCAAGACTGACTAGACCTCAGATATCTACTATCAAATGGCATAAACCAGTTATTGGCTTTAAACTAAATGTGGATGCTTCCTGGAAAGCTGATAAATGTACAGGTTTAGGTCTGGTTCTGAGAGATGTAAATGGTGTGGTTATTTCTCTAGCTAGTTACAAGACTGTGGCTGACAGTTTTTTGGAAGCTGAGATATTAGCTATCAAATATGGAATCCCTCTAACATAGTCTTTAACTCTAAACTGTGTTATTGAGTCAGATAGTTTACAAGCTATCTCTGCTATTCAGGATCCATACAAAGCTCCTTGGCCACTTTTTAATTTATGTTTTGATATCAAAATGAGCCTTGGTGATAAACAAATAGTGCATACCCTCAGACAAGGTAATGCAGTAGCTGATGCACTTGCAAAAAATGCAATACATAACATCCAAAATGGACAAATCAGTACTGATACAATCCCAAATGAAATAAATGGTCTTATTATGTTGGATGCTGTTGGATTACTATCTATCAGAATCTCTGATTAGAGTCGGATGCTACTGATTTTCACCTCCTATATCTGCACATTTGTAGGCTATATCGTATCCTGAAGTGGACATCATTGAAGAACGCTTTTCGTTTAAGACGGATGATGTGAGGCAAGGACCATCAATGTCCTGAAGTGATAAGGGAACATGAGTTTTTTCATCCTGAAAGAGAACTTGATAGTAGGGCCACTGCATTGCGGGTGCTTCCAAAATTTGTTAATATAACAGGCATGGAAAAACTGAGTTTCTCTGTTCATAAGAAAAATTTGTGTTTCAACTTGTCGACTCGCTAACATATCTAATGACAGGCAAACTTGGTTTTTTCTATATTTCTTGTCAGCCATAGGGACTCACTATTCTTTTGAGAGCAATACCTATTTTTCTCTACGGGCTAACTGTACAGCCTTACCATTATTTTGGATCACTTATGTAACATACTGAGCCAAATGGGCCTATTTCTGTTTAGTTTTTTCTTTTTCATACTCTGGGGAAACTAATAAAACTCCCTACACCAAATGGTGGTTTTATTCAAAAAAAGTCTTTAACATGCAAATATCCAAAAGTTCAAAAAACAAAATTCCCAAAATTGTTCAAATAGGTGTGACCTTGTACCTATGGTGGAGTATGAAGAAGAAATCGTAAGGATTGACTCTTGTGGAGTGTGCGGGACTTCTCATAGAGTAGATTCCAGCAATCTCAAACACTCGTAACAGATTAAATATTCAATTTTGGGAGAAAATTTGAAGAAAGGGTCAAACTAAATATCTCTAAATATGGGAAAATTTTATAATATTTTGTATTAAATATTTCATGGGTTTTTTGTAGAATGAAGAAAGGAAGAATTTGGGACAAATTTGAGGTGATTTGGTTAAGAATTGAGAAATTTATGAGGAAATTTAGGCTGGGGGAGACAGGTTTTCCATTTTGGCTTTACAGGTTTTAAAGAAGAAGTATTAAGAAAAATGGTTAGGAACGAGTAATATATTGAAATACTTGTCAGATTTGATTGGTGAACTGGGTCGGCATGGGTGGCAATCAAAGGCACGACCAGGGTTGCATGAACCTCTCGTGTTGTCCTGCTTTGCCACAAGTGGTGCTGTGTAATCAGCCTTGTGCTTTTTCATTCTGGCATAAGGCTTTGCACAGTCCGTGCCATGCTCAATTCCTTTAAAATTATCGCAAAAAATCCCAGCACCCACAAATATGAAAATCGAGTATTGTACTATTCCAGCCAAAATCTCATAACTAATAATACCAAAAAACACCACCGAAAATCAAACAGTTTTCAAAAATCACAAAACAAAATTCAAAACCTATTACCACAAAAATTAAAGAACTATTTCTTTATTTTTGTCTTGTGACTTATTATTTCATGCATTTTCAAGCTATAAAGAAAACAAGTTTGTGGGTAACAGTAATCACCGTCCTTCACTTTTGTAGACACATACCAAACACATTCATCCTTCAAAATGGTAGATACATTCTTGTTGATTTTGGGAGTCAGAAGGGGTTTAGAAAGTTTTAATTCTTTAACCCGCTTCCTTCTCTGCTGCCAGTTTGTATTCACGATTGGAAGCAAGTCATCTTTAATTGCACTTGGAAAAACGTGCTTATTAAGACATGCATCACTACAAGTTTCATTCAAGGAATATAGAACATGCAAGGTTTTTATATTGAGCAATACCTCGAAATCCCTTACCTAATTCCTTGGGTTTAGGAGGTGGTCAAGGAGTGTTTAAGTCCTCACAACTCTACACCAACCGCTGCATGTTAGTGGCCATAGAAAAGAAATCCTTATAGAAATGTCATCACTAAACTCATGCATGGCAGAGGTGTCGTCAACATGGTCACCACAATTAAAGCTCAAGACGTGATTTTTCTCATCACTCTCTTCAACATCATCTAGGAACTAATTATCATAAATTATGCCAGGGTCATCACTTTGAACAACCTCATCACACAATGATATTCCATTGCATAAAAGTAAGGAAATAGGTGAATGATTCTTAGACTTGTAAATTTCAAAGCCCACCTTATCAACATCATCAAATAGCATTAGTGTCCCTAAATGGACATCTATTTTTGTTATTGATGTCTCCCCAATAAAATTAGGGACGCATAAATATCGTGCGCTACATCAAGGACATAGAAGTTTACTGGAAACACTAAATTGCCTACCCAAACCATGACATCCTTAACTATACCTCCAGGGATAATTTGGGAGTGATCGACTAGTTGGAACACTACCCTAGTGTCCTTAAGATCACCTATGTCTAGGTTCTCATAAAGGCAAAAAGAGATCAATTTGAAAGATGCACCTAAGTGTACCATAGAATTCTTTACCAATTTACCACCTAAGGAAATAGGGATCAAAAACATTGCAGGTCGTCGTAATTCTAAGGTAGGTTCTTATGAGCTAAAGTGGCTACTCCCCCTATTTTAAATTGGCTTACTTTCCTAATTAGTTTGTTCCTCTTTTTAGTTCATGCAATTTTAAGAAACTTACCATAAGAGGGAACTTGTTTAATTACATTTAGAATAGGAATGGCAAACTCAACCTTCTCGAAGACTTTGCGAATGTGCACATTTCACGGATTAACTTTTGGTTGGAACGGTAACTTGCTAGTTTCTCTAGCCTCTAGTTGGCTCACATAAATGGAAAGTTGTCCAACATGCACTTCGAGATTCCTCATACTCGAAAAATATCTAATTCTTAGCTTCTCAATCTCTCTTCTTTATAATTCATGAACAGATCACTCTTCTTAGCCAATTGCATTAAGTATCTCCTCCTACTCTGACTTGTAGAAAGTGGCATTGTTTTTGGAAGGCCCTTCCCCTCGGGTAGGGTTGAGGTTGTCCACTTTGATTGTACCCTCAACCTTGGTTGTCCTTGCGCCACCAAAAGATTGGGGTGATCATGGTATCTAGGATTGAAGGAATTTTTTTAGGAGTTTTACCTATCTCCAACTTGGATCCCTCGAAACCCTTATTTTTCCCTCTTGCAAATTACATATTTCTACCATTAAAGTCCAAAACCTTCACTTCTTCAAAGTCCTCAACCGATTGCGGACATGTGCCGGTAGGATGATCAAGACTACAAATGCCACACAGTTTCACTTATTGAGATCTCCCCTTCATAAAATTTCTCATCATCGAGGCAATTTCTTGAACTTGCTCTTCCACTATAGGAAAGTGAGCGGGCTCATCTAATTTCTTCATGCGGGATTAGGTGCCAAATTGTCTTATACCATTGGCCATTTCTTCAAATTAAGCCATTGTGTTCTTAGGTATCTTGTCAGTCATGGATCCACAGCACACCACATTGTTTATTCTCATATTCTATTTACAAAGGCCTTTGAAGAAATAGTACACCAAATCGCAATCCTTGAACAGATGGTAGGGGAAACTCGCCAACAATCACTTCAACCACTCCCAATACTTATAAAGAGACTCGCTTGCCAATTGTGAAATGTTGGAAAACTACTTCTTCAATGTTGTAGAATTGGAAACCAGAAAGTACTTTTCGAAGAACCTCCACCTTATGTATATCCATAAAATGATGCAACCTGGGGGAAGGTAGTATAGCCAGTCCTTGGCTGCATCCCGTAGCGAGAAAGGAAAGGATCTCAAGTTGTAATATTCTTTCAATACCCGCTGGTGGCTTCATATAAGTGAACATTAGGTGAAAGTCTGACAAGTGTTTCTTCCGATCTTCACTGGTCATCCCATGAAAAGTAGGCAAGCATTAGATTACGTCACTCTTACACTCACAAATCACGTTCAGCGGCAAAGGTGGAAATACAATGCATAGGAATTGATGCTCCAAGTTTGAATCCATCAACTCCCTAAGTGTACAATTGTCTTCGGCCATATCTATAAACTCCACTTCAAAAAAATTGCTGGTTCTTGTGGAACCCCTGCTCTAGATCTTCTTATCCTCTCTGACCTCCAACATTTTTCGGTAGGTAGTGTAGAGTTCCTAGGTTCATGATACAGGCATGTACCATAAACTAGAAACTAGACAATAACAACCAAAGATAAACACTAGCAAAAGACTAGAAGTAACCGGAATAACTATCACAAAGGATGAACAACAACAACTCAAAGCAACAAAACAAAAACAACAAGACTAACTACTCTACCAATAAGCTATGCAAGTTCACAGTTAAAATCTTAGACTAGTATCTCTGGCCGTGGGGCCAAAATTTGATCCGCTCTCTGCGGGATCAATAACCGTTCATACTACTAAATTACCAAGAGGTAGATAGTGGTATGTCCGAGGTCATCCACAGAGAAGCTAGAAATTTAAAGTTAACTACGTAAAGGCACAATTGGGTCATCAATCTGATTACATTCTAGGAAGACCTAATGTTGTAAAAAAAGCTTGAGGGGGGAGCTTATCCTTCAACTACAAGCAAGCAAGAAAAAAGTGTAAACTAAATAAATCTAGCACTACAGGATATTTACTTTATATGACCGGTAGTATATTTCATCCTATATTTAATCAAATACAAGATGCATAAACCTATCATAATACTTATGTCACATAGTGTGGTCTATAGTCAACACTTCCCCCGGTCTGTCACACAAGGTTGCTCTTATTTTCTTCTATCAAGTCTGCCTCCGTAATTTGAAAAGTGCATCAATGACCCCGCTATTGTGCAGATGTGTTTTTCCCCTTAAATTTACATTCCAGGAATTCAACTATGAATATTTCTAACTAGGCCTACAGAGGCAAAGGGATTGGAACTTTATGGTGACTCTAAGGTTTCAACAGTAGAGGTCGAATTACGCCAACCCTAGTTGCTACTAACTATCTTTATCTGAAACCTATCGTCTCCAAACCAGCTCAAAATAGTGTAAGGTCATTGGAGCAGTGCTCACGACCCACATGCATATACAGACACGGTCGCATAATTTCACTCCTGTTATTACCCTAGCGATACTTTCGAGGAGATAACAATAATGTGCAATACATGAAATCAAACTAAATTGTATGCAAGCATAGAAGTATCAATCATACATTTAACAATAATGTAAGGCACATGTCAACATAATAATCATAAGTATTAAAAGATAGAGGATCTTAGTATCCAACAAAATAACTACCAAGTCATGGATACAAACAAAAATCCCCAAGCTAAGTCACTATTCCCTAAGCATTTAACCCAATTGACTTTTTGGATTCAATGACCTTGGGAAAAATTAGGAGAATGAAAAATAGAAATATCCAAAAAATTTCTCTCTCAAACCCTAGTAAATATAGGTTCTCTTATATAGTAGATATAATTGGAACATGAAAAAAGACCAATAAAAGGAAACTTAAACCCTAGGAGCTGCCAGGCATGAGCCATATTATTCTGGCTTTCTAAGCGCAAGGTTGGGCATATCTTCGTGGGCCACCAGCTAGGAACTCTTTCTAAGAGTTTGAATGGAAAAGTTCATGTAATTCTTTGCAAATGTATGTGGATAACTTTGCGGGCCACCGGTTGGGAGTCAATTTTTGGGCTACAGATGATACGGGCGTAAATTTTCACAGGGCGTGGGATGGTCTTTTTATGTTGAACTTTAGGTTGCAAGATCTGTGCAATATGGAAAGGCTCATAATCATACTTAGCCGCACGAGGATCCGTTGAATGGCACAAGCCATGTGGTTCTCTACGTCCTGTGCCAAGGCATTTTGGTACCACCCATTTTGGCTGGCACGGCCCGTGTAGTATCACACCGTTGTGCCTACTCTTCACTTGTTGATATTCGACTCTTTTTTTCTTCTAGATTCCATCTACAACCACGTTTTGACTCATAGTCTTCTGTCTGCTACCATTCTTGAGAATGTTCTTCTACTATCTACTACAACCCTTGAGAATTGGCTTCTACAAAATATTCCAAAGTGCTCATGAGCAACCTACCAATAATCACATAAAAATATAATCTAGGCGCTCATAAGGACATAGTGTCCATTAGATCTAATTAAGCCTACAAAACTAAGGATTTAGATACAAAAACCAACAATAGCCATCAAAACCCTTTGTAATGTAAACCTAACAAAACCTAAAAATTAGCCAAGCAAATAATACTAAAAAATATTTCAAATGCATTGGTTAACACATAATTTTAGGTGCAGATCACTAACACCTGGGATATTTTCATTACATGACCGGTAGAATATTTTATCCTATATTAAATCAAATACAAGATGTATAAACCTATTCTAATACTTATATCACATAGTGTGGTCGATAATCAACACTTCCCTTTGTTTGTTACACAAAGGTGCTCATGAATTCTTCAATCAACACCACCTCCGTCATTAGAAAAGTGCATCAAGCGGCCCGGCCGTTATGCATTCTTCTTCCCATAAAGAATTACATCCCGAAAACTCCACTATGAATGCTTCTCACTAGGTCTAGAGAGACAAAGGTATTGGTATCTTATGATGACTCTATGGTTGCAACGACATGGGTCTAATTACGCAAACCGTAGTTGCTACTAACTATCATGTCCTTACCTATCACTCTAACATTTTCCAGTTCAACTAGCGTACAGTCATCGGAGCGGTGCTCACAACCCATATACATACACCCATATGGTCACGGACTGTCACTCTCTTATTATCAAGTGAATCTCTTAAGGGGACTACAATAGTGTGCTATACATGAAAAATATACTAATGTGTATCCCAACATAGGATATCCATCATGCATTTAACAAGAATGTAAGACATAAGTCGAACATAATAGTCATAAAGATTAAAGGATATGGAGATCTTATAATTCCACTATATAAATACCAAGTCATGAATGAAAACATAAATCCCCAAGATAGTGAACTACTTCCTAAGCATTGAACCCAATCTTTCCATTGGATTCAATGCCCTTGGACAATAACACAAAGATTCACTACCATTCTTGCAAATGGCCTTCTACTATTTACTACCATCATTGCGAATGGCTTTCTAAAATCTATGCCAAAGTGCTTATGAGCAATCTACCAATAAGCCCACAAAAAATGAATCTAGACACTCGTAAGAACACAGTGTCCATTAGGTCTACTAAGTCTAAAAAATGAGAGATTTAGACAATAACGCCAGCAAAGGCTAGCTAAACCACTTGTAATGTAAAACTAATAAAACCTAGCAATCAAACATCCAAAACATACTAACAAATGTGCTAAATGCATTGGGCACATGTTTTTAGGTGAAGATCAATTCCCCACACTTAAACTTTTACTCGTCCTCGGGTAAACAAGAATGAGCAAAAATGTAAGCGAAAAGTAGTAAGCATAGAGAGTTCCCTAGAACAATGAACATTTATTCCTAGACTACCCTAGTTCTCCAAACTATGTAAGCATATAACAACTCTCCATTCCCAAAGAAGTTAAAGTAATCTATTCAACCTATCATACCAACAAAAAGGTGAAGTTCATAAAGATGAGTGTGGAGCTAAGTTACTTTACAAAAACGACTTCAAAAGGAACTGTCAAATAGAACTACAGGGTTTTTTTTCAATCCTCTCATTTTGTCTAGGAGCCCTTTCGGGATTTCATCATAGCTCCCATAAATTGAGCTTACTTCTCACCTTTTTCAACACCATAGCCTTTCCCTTTTCATAGGTTTTTCAACCTATCTGGGCCTCACCATTTTCCTCTTCAATAACCACATCCGGGGCCTAGATAATGTTGTAGAAAGCCTTCTCGAACCTTAGATCGGGTGCTAGGAAATGGTTTTCTTAGGCGGTGTCATGGTAGATGGTTATTCGTTCGGGTTGCGGAAGTATCATGAAGTTTCAAACCAAAGCACCAATTTATAACCAAATGAAGTGATCCTCTAAAAAGGGATAAGGAGCCGAATGTCCCAAGTATTGGGCTAAAAGGCCAACCATGCCTCTCATAAGTATCTATCACTTTTCTTATTTCCTGCGGATAAGCACACTGCCACAAAATCCCCTACAAAGTTGGGATAGAAATTCCATTCCGCTGTCATGGCTCAAAGGATTTGGACGTCTCAGTTGTGGTTTTAAGAAATCTCCTTATAGAAAATACTCCCATTTATAGGAGCAGTTACACATACCGCAAATTCGAGTGGACTATTGTTATACTCTTGCCCAAGTGGTTCATATTTGTGCTCGTCATGTTCCACCAAAATCTATTCAACGAGAAAGGAAGCCCTTCCCATACTTCAACCCAAATGCTTGAGTGACTTCCTTATGGGTCATTGAGTACTCATTGTCATCCAAGTTAAAAGTGATGATCCTCCTCCCATCATCGTTCGTTGTTTAATCCAATGTTTCCAAACATTCCAAAGTCCACCTTATATATGATTTGGAGTGTATCCCTAAGAATTCCTTTATGCCTATACGACCTAGTAAATAGGTAATGGACTAAAAAAGGCCAAGTGCTACCAGGTCTCCTTGCATGCAAACTTCGTCTCCAAGATGGCCCTCTTTAGGCTATTGAGATACTTCCATTTTTAGGCTGCACTCTCCAAAATTTTGTCCAACCCAATGAACTACTCAAAAAAATGTGGGGTTAGAAGGAGGGAAGTTATTTTCTCTTGTCTCCAAAATTTAGCCGACTTCTTCCATTTCTCACCCCCAGTAGGTTGTTTCTTTCTTCGGCCCATTCCTCATAGGAGCCATTATATCATAACAAGAAAATGATGGTAATGGTAAGAATAAACAAGCATATGCATCAAAGATCAATTAGCAAGAACATTCTCCCTAAAAACCAAGTCATGGAAAATCATGTTAATTATGTTATATCTTCAAAAGGATCATAAACTTCCCCCACATCTAGTTCAACACAAAAACATGCATATAAGCCAAATAATTTCCTAAAACGTCCAAAGTTTTTGAAATTCATGCTTCCCTCCTACAAAAAAAAATCGCGCTAATGAAAGTAATTAGACACAAACTATGAAGGGTTACCCAAAATTTAGAGGTTAAAACCTAAAAATCACACAAGAAGAATCACACTCCCATAAGAGAATATGCCCAAATTTTCAAATTTTCCAATTGTGAAGTGAGAGTAGGTATTTTTGAAATAATTGTAGTGGGAAAATGGCCTTTATAGATGGGAGAAATTAGTCTAAATTTTAATTCATAGAATCAAAGATCCTCTAAGAATGGGTTGTTTTGGTGAGAGGTAAAAAGGAGATAGTAATGGTTTGGCCAACGAAAAATTCACTCAATTAATGCACATGGAAGGTGTCAATGATTGGAGTAGTACCACTTACACTAAAAAACTTAGGGAGTAAGAGACCTATGGAATTAATGGGCCAAAATGCTAGTTTTGACCCAAAATAACTTTAGTTCTGAAAATCTGTATTTTTGCCCATCCACAGACTGGCACGAGGCAATGGCACAAATCGTTCCATATAATAGCCACATGCCTGATCATCTTACACGGGTCATGTGTATTTTATGACACGTGCTTCCCTAGCGCCTTCATTTTTCTAATAGTTTTTTACCAAAATCCTATTTCCTTCTAACTACAAGCACGAGACTTGATCTTTAAATTCAATAATTAACCAGAATTCCATGCAAGATCCTTTGTGACAAAAACACAAATATGCAAAATCCTACTACCGAAAACATCAAAATAAAGCAAAGAAAAACACCGTATATTTATTGTCATCCTCCCGACTTATTCTTCATGCGTTCTACTTAAAACGAACCTACCATTGGGTCCCTGGAACCGCCATCTACAACTCCATACATGATGACATCTTTGTGGAGAGGCCTCCATAAAGTGTCACCCTTACCTTCGTGTTCTTTGTCTACCATAGAGAGTGTATGTCCATCCTTAGCGAATGTTACATCCTTAGCTATGTCTTCAAGTTTAGGAGGTGGTCGAGGAGGCTTTGGGTCCTCTCCACTCTCCACCAACTAGTGAAAGTTAGTGAACATAGAAAAGCAATCCACAAAATTCATGCATAGCATAGGTTATCAATATTATCATCACAATTAAAGCTCAAAATATGATTTCTCTCATCACTCTCATTAAGGAACTCATCAAGGTATTCATTATAATCTATCATGAAAGGATAATCACATTACGCAAACATATTCCATTGCACACATGAGAAGAGATAGGTGAATCATGCTTAGACATGTAAATTTGGAATCCGACTTTATTAACATTATCCTCTACAGTTAGTTTTCCCAAATCGATTCTTATATATATTTGGCTATTAAACGCAACACATTAAAAGCAGTTCTTCTATAGAACCACTTTTAATTGATATCCATTAAAGAAAATTCTTCATGAACCACTTTAAAACGATTTAAAACTACTTTTAAAATTTTCGTCGTGTGGTGGGAGGGAGTTCCGAGTTCGGAACCTCTTTCAGATAAAATTTAAAGAGGTTCCACATGTATTATCTTTGATAGGGTGTCTTTAATCATCTTTTTTCCATCTGTGTCGATTTTCTTATTGATTTCAATATCCAAAATCAAATAAAAAACCATGTCTAAGAATCGGTTTACTCAATTCGATCGTGTTTTGAATTTGTTTCGAGTCATTCGAATTAGAATTATTTACCACCTCTAGCTGGAAACAAAGTTTCTTTTGTTCAGTCTCATAGCATATCCCAAACAATTATGGAAGAAGTTGTGGAACTCCAACATTGCAGAGAAATGTAAATTCTTGTTGTGGAGACCGTACAAAATGCTGCACCAACAGGTCCAGCAATAAGGAAAAGAGACATGGAGGTATCACCTTTTTGTCAAATCTACCATTCCTAATTGGAAACCACAACACACATGATACTAGAGTGTGAATTTACAAGGAGATTCTGGAGAGCATCAAGACTGGGTTTCAAATTTCGACAGCGTAAGCCGATCCAACTCAAAACGTAGCTTAAGGAATGGTTCAAAGGGCACCGGAAGACGAGGACATCAACCTCACATGCATCATCATATGGGCAATCTGGTGTGCAAGAAACAAAGCAACAATAGAGCAACAACAAATCTCAGTGGAAACCGTCCTAGCCATCATCAAGGTTGCACGGCCGAATAACTTTGAAAGGAACCCAACCAGAATTCTGGCCAACCCTAACACAAACCAAGAAATCCTAGATCAAGCACAAGCGGTGGGGAAAAAAGGACAAAGTAGGAGGGATTCAATTCATATGGAACATGCAGGAGGGGATGCTGAACTCTGCCTATTCCAATTGGACATGCATTGACACTGATGCGGCCTTCATAACTGAAGACGAAAATGCGGCTGCAACATGGTCGGCTATACAAGGAGAAGGTACAAATGGCTGGCAGGTACGAGGAACATCCGGGCGCTTTCGAAAGTTCAGACAGAACTTATGGTTATTCATGAGGCAAAAAACGGAGCGGCATCAGATATTTGTGTTCGAATAGATTGCAAAATGGCACTCAACCACATCCGCAACTTTCCAAACATCCCACCAGGACTAAAGGGGTTGGTTAGGAGCATCACAATGCTAGTAATGGTGTTCAATAGAACACATTTAATCAAAGTCTCATGATCAATTGTAATCAATACTCATAACCTAGCACGACATGTACTATGTACCACCCACCAATTCTATATGGCAATATAAGTGGTCGGCTCTTTGTTTCAAAAAATAAAATAATAAAAAGGTCAAGCTGTCAAAGACTCTAGTAAGAACTACTCATCTGCTAAGCTGTTTTTGACACATTTATTACTGTAACAAATTTTTATTTTAGGAATTTTTATTTATGCTATAATTTAAGATTTTGTAAATTTTTCATTTTATTTTGTCAACTTTTAATTTAATTTGCATCACATAATTAATATCTTTTAAAATCTTGAGCTAAAAAGTAAGGTAAAATTTTGGATAAAACTATCTTTTCATGAGTTTAATCAAAGATGAGTTTAAATTAGAATCACAGAAATGTTAAAATTTTAGTTGCAATATAAAAAATTTATAATACAGTGTCCAATAACTATAGGTTTATGACCCGACGATTACTACAACCTAAAAATTTTATCATTATTTTTTCTAACTTACAATTTAAATCTTAATATTTTTCATAATTTATGTAATGACTGTTTTTCCAGAGACAGATTAAAAAAAGTACTCCCTTTGTCCCAGTTCAAGCTGCACACTTTTTGTCAACTTTCTCACACCATGTTTGATCATAAATTTCAATTAGTATATAGACTCTAATATCATAATGTGAGATATTGTTAGACTCCTATGTCGACGTAGTTTCTAATTATTAAATTTTACTGTATCATTAATATCCGTAATTAAATTTATTAATGATTAAACATGGCCTGAGAAAGTTGACCAAAAAGTGTGCAGATTGAACTGGGACGGAGGGAGTAAAGCATTACAAAAAAAAATGGACGGAGGGGTAAGCAAGAAGCAGCGCCACGGCTTCTTTGAAATCTTAAGTTTATTATTTGTTTTTTCCTTCACACGGACACGCTTTTGTACAATTGAAGTTTGTAAAAATACCAGTACGGCGCGTCGAATAAAATATCATTTACAAAGGAACTGTAAAAACTAAAAATGATGTGAGTACTACTCTGTCTCTGATGTTGATATAAAGAAGAAGTGAAGCTTGAAAAGAGTTGATGAAATTGCAGTTCGCATAAGAAAAATAAAAACTACAAACAAATACGAGAAGTTAAAATTTTACGCATGGAAGGATGAAGAATTTTCTCTGTGTACCCTCTTTTGATTTTGGTAAAACAAAAGGATGCAAGGATGTCGGTCGATTCACATTCAGTCCTGCTGAGCATAAGTTAGGACCTGGATCCATATATTCCAAGTTAGGACCTGGATCCATATATTCCTCTATTGGTACACTTTTTTTTATTTTTTTTTCTTGATTTGACAAACTTTATTTTATGGTAAGATTCTTTTAATTTCATTCATTTATTTTACTTTTTCCTTTCTAAATAAACTCCACCTTCTCATTTCATCCACTTAAATTCCAACATCTAATATTATAGTGTCACCTCTAACGACATAGAAGTAGGAGTGCATTTGTTGAAAAGTTTGATGGAAACAATCACTACGGAACACTTTAATATTACGCAAGTAGTAGTATTGTTCATGGAAAGATCGGGTCTCATCTACAAGCATGGATGGGACACTAAGTTACACATCTTACCAATAAAGTGTCTTTCTCTTTCTACGTAATAAATAATTCCTTTTCAGTAGTAGACACAGTCATACACATCTTTGTATAAGTAATAAATGCATAAACTATTTATAACTTATAAGTGATTTTACATGTCTAATCTATTTTACTAAAAATGTTATAGTTTTAATTCTATAAATTGCATTATGAGTGTGTTATTTTTTTTTTTAAAAATAGTATCATGTTGATCCTTTGCATCCCTGATTCATTATTATTTTTTATTTGTGCATTTCAACATATTTTAAGCTGCACTAAGTATTCAAAAGGTTAAATTATTTTATGATAATATAAAAAGAATACATAAGTAGAATTGAGACAATGCTCAACTAGTTGAGTAACTAATCAATCTAAATCTATCTCTAGCAACATAGTCTCATGATGAGACTAAGTGCAACCTATAAATATTAAAAAATATATAAAACAAAAAATTCTTAAATTTGGCATTCATAATACTCCCTACATCTCAAAAGTTTTGGCCTACCTACTTTTTCACGATTTTCAATGATCATGAATGTTTGACCGTCAATATCTCTAACTACATGTAAAATTTTTGCATAAAAATTGATATTTAGAAAATAGATGTTAAGATGAATTTAACAATATTTCACATTATATTTTTAGTTAAATATATTAATTTCTATTTAGGGTCAAAATTTACTAAATTTGAGTTGGAAACGGTAAATAGGTCAAAACTGATGGGACAGGGGAAGTATGGATATTCATTTTTTGGGGTCTTTTTTCAAAATATTACTGAAACCCAGTGACTTCTAGGAAAGTTAACAAAAATATTATAAACCCTCAACCGCTCCCAACGATTTCACCATGAATGTCGATCGTCCCTGCGTTGGAGCCGCTTTCTGTCTATCCTCAATGAATTCGTTGTTTTCGTGTCTTCAATTGGATCCAAGATTATGCTCTGGTGATTGAGTTAGTACTTTTACAACAGTGTGAGTTGATATATTAGTTGTTACCTACCTACCTTGGCTCTCTCATCTTTCCTCTACTTATAAGGTTTGTTTCCTTGTATTAATGGTAGTTCCTGCCCATGTATGTCATGTTTGCGAGTACCACAATATCTGGGTTGTGCCTATCAGGATTAGCATTTTTTGTGGGTAGTCTATATTATTAGTACGACACGGTGACACCTTTTGTTCGTTGTTATACGCACCTCGCTCATTCATCATGCCAGCATACTTACCTTTCTAATACCATAATCCCCCGTAGCCGCAGCGGGACAAAAATTTATGATGCATATGTGGGAGGAAGTGAGCGATGTTTAGGATGTTGTGTGACACCGCTTTGTCCTAGAACTCACGATTCCTCGGCCCGATGTGAATCGGTGTTGGGAATCCCTTCGCGGGTTGTTTTAGTTTCTTGGAACCAGTTTTGCATTTTGACATTTCAATTTCCGTTGCGTTGATTAAGCATCTTGGTAATTGCATTATTATAAGGCTTCTTCAATATAAGGGAGTTAATACCTTGGGTGTTCTATTTTGGAATAAATCACTTCTAGATCTTAGGGTTGTCTTGCTTCTTGCTATTTTCGGTGATTAATTGTGCCAACATTCTGACATCCTGGTATAATCACCTTCTTTTCCAGCTAGGTTCATTTTCCAATTTTCCGATCATCTGTGAAGATTTAGCTTCTGATTTCCAAGAATGAGCCTCTCAAAGATTTTGGTTTCTGGGCACTACATGGCTATTTCGCAAAATCGGTTGGGTGCTGAGAGTGATGGTGACGTGTCTTGTGAGCTTTCTAATCATGTGACCTATGAGGATAAACTTGGGTGATTAAGAATTTTTCTAGTTCTCTTCCCTTGAATGGCAATGCAAGTGGTGAGATCAAGCATGTGCTTAACAAAACCACTAATTTTGTCTAGAGAGCAAGGATGAAACAACGAGGTATATTTTCTAATGATGGATAGGGATTCTACTGATGTGCTCACATGCGGTGACCATGATGTATTGTGCCTCCATACCTCGGTATGTTGACGGGTGGTAATTTGGTAGTATTGTCCTATTTGTAATGTTTTGTATGGTGTTGATTAGGTTGTCGATGATTTATCCATTATAGGGCATCGCCTGAGGGAAATTTGTCCTACTATTAGGAGTGATAGTCACATTAAGATTGAGCTTGACAGAGTACGTGAGCATTTTTGCGTGTCTGAAGATGAGGTACTGCGACGCCGGTGCCAGATTTCTTGCTTGAAAGATGATGAGTTTAGGCACCCTGATTAAGCTAGGTCATTAGTTTACCAGTTATTGAAAACACAAGGTTCCTACTGTTTTATTAGTTGTAGCACGGGTGCTGCATGTGATCTTGAGAGGTATCTCAGGTATGATTAGTTGAGGCTGTCTATGCATAACCTTCCACTTATGTAAGATATAAAGTGAGGTTTGACTGGTGTCACTGTGAAATGGATCAATCGTATCATGAAAAAGTGGATGACGTTGAATGTTCGATATCCTTTTATTGACTATTTGGAGGGTTTGTCCACTCTGCTTGGAGCTTCGTTCTTGTACCGTGGATATTCGGCACCATAACTCACTCTTTTTTATGAAGCTGGTGGCCAAGTTCGTGGATTAATTGTCTATATTTTTAGGACTAATGTGGTGATTGTACAATTTTTTTCCAAAAAGCTTGCAACATGCTGACAGTGTTATTTTTCGTCTGTAACTGATTCTTTGTTTTTTTTACTTTTTCGTAGGTTGTTGCTATGCTTCATAGTCGATATTCTAATACTACGGATATGTCACCTCCCGGGCTTCATTCTATTCATGATATCTAGAAATCTATCTGCACTGCATGATCAATGATGTACTGATTTGTGGTGTCAGTTTAATCCACTGTCGTGAAGAGGCCTTTCCCAACGTTGAGGTACTTCAGGTCTGAATCTAGTGCCATGGTTATTAGGTACATGATGGCTCCGAGCCTTGGGATGGTGGAATGTCATGTCATGGGGATGATGACTTAGTCTCAATTATATGATGTTGTATAGACGACCTCAAGGAGTTTGTGAAGTTTATGGGATCATTTTACTTGTTGCCTCATAAGGATGAGTGTGTGTGTTCAAGCTTGGAATATTTGTAGAGGATGTACTATTCTGGTGTTTGAATCTTGCATATGTGTGTGACAAGAGGGAATCTGCCTACAAAGTGTGTATAAATAAGTTGGTGGATTAGGACCAAGAGTTGAGCGTTGTGTATGGCCACTAGTAGAACGAGATTGCAAGGTTTCTTCAGCAGGAGGGGGAATGGGAAAGAACGTTGAAGCTCATTGTTGACGAGTTGAAGTGTATGGGTTAGATCTTGGACAAGATATTGACCACCGTGAACAAGACGTATGAAAAGTTGGACGTTGTGAAGAGGGACTTTCCATCTGCTCAGGCTTCCACTCAGGAGCGGAAAACTAAGTATAACTCTCAGGTAGGGTTGATCTTTCACTTTGAAGTTAGTCATGGTACTATGTCTCCTCTTTGTCCTTAAGTCTCCTGATCTACGGGGAGAATGTGTTGTGGATAGTTAGATCGTGGTTCCAACCTTCATGGATATACGTTATGAGATGCCGACACATATTAAAAATCTTAACGGTTATAAAGCTGCTTTGTGCTGATCTATGGACTGATATTATAAAATCATGTGACTGATAAGTTTTCAGTTTGATCATGACGAGTATGGGCCGATCGTGAGGATTACGTCTGAAAGGTATACTATGAACACCAACGTGCTTAGATGTAGCAGTTGGGCTAGAAAGGCCATCTTGCTTATATGCATATTAAAAGTTGAAGAATAGGTTAGTGATTATAGGAATAGAAAAAATTGTACCTTAGGTCCCAAAGTTTTTGGGTGGTTGTTTAGGCTTTGTGCCTTCGTTCTTTGTATCCCCTTACATTTGTAATGACTTCGAGTTATGATGGGTTATGATGGCTACATGCTCCATAATTTTTAGTTGTGGATGTGTCCCATATGTGCTTGGAGCGAACTGGCATGGCATTCCTGAGATGTCGTGGTTAGTGTGAATAGTAAATAAGACATGACCCTTATTTTGTGAAGTAGCGGGTGATTTTTCTTCTTAAGTCACGGGGTGGGGAATTTTCCCTTATTTTGCAAAGTCGAGGGTAATTTTCCAACTTCATTCGCAGTGTGGGGAATTTCCCTTTATTTTAAGAAGTCGCATGTGATTTTCATGCTCAAGTCGTGGGGTGGGCGGTTGCCCTTATTTTGCAAAGCCACATGTGATTCACCTTCTTAAGTCCCAGGGTGTGGGATTTTCCCTTATTTTGTAAATCCGCAGGTAATTTGCTTGCTAAAGTCGTGGGGTGGGCGTTTGTCCTTATTTTACAAAGAAATAGGTGATTTTCTATGTTAAGTTGCAGGGTGGGCATTTGCCCATATTTTGTGAAACCGCAAGTGATTTACTAAGTTAGGTCATAAGGTGGGGAATTTTTCCTTATTGGTTTACACTTTGCATTTCATTCAAAAAGTTTTTTCATTTATGTATGTACATGCATGATCACATTATGCCTCAAGCTTTTAGAATCCTTGGTCTGCGATGATATCGAGACCTATGTACAATACATCTGTGTGGGAACCCTAGATTCATACATGGTATTTTCTAAGGTTAGTTATATGCCACGTATTTGGAATAGGTTTCTAGTCCATCTAGGCCAGAGAGTAGCTGATAAATTTGTATGCTTCGTGATTTTATATGACCCTTCCAACGTTGAGCTTAGCTTCCTTGTCTTTTCAGCCATGATGTCTTCGTTCTTCCTTAGGACTAGGTCTCCTACCTCGAAATTGGTTGTGCGTACTTTTTCATTGTATGACTTTGCGTTCTTCTGCTTTTACTTGTATTTTTTAATGGTTACGATTTTTCATTGCCCTTCGAGGATATCCAAGTTTACTCTCAAGCCTTCCTACTTTTCTTCGTTGATGTAGCCGATGATTCTTAGGTTGGGGATCCCTACCTCTGCGAGGATGACTACTCTTTTGTGTTCATATGTTAAACTGAAGGGTGTTTCAAAAATTGGTGTTCTTGGCATGGTTTGGTATGTCCAAAGGACTATTTGTACCTCTTCAACCCATCATGACTATTTCTCTTCTAGTCTTTTTTAGATAACCTGGACTATGATCCTGTTGGTGACCTCGTCTTGGCCGTTGGCTTGAGGGTATGCTACCGAGGTAATATTTTGACTTACGCTCAATTCACAGCATCACTCATTGAAGGCTTCATTTGAAAATTGTGTCTCATAAGCCGATCTGATGATCCTTGGTATGCCAAAGCGACATACTATGTCCTACCGAATGAATGAGATTGCTTCTTTGGAAGTGATCCTACTGAGAGCCTTTGCTTTCATTACGAAGATGAGGAATTTTTCTCTTCCCGAGCTATTTGAGAAAGGCCCTACGATGTCTATTCCCCATTGGTGTTTACCTAGCCCGAACGCTGCAGGTTGTTGGCCTTCAGGCCCAGCCCAATATGAAACCAAGAATAAACGAAGGCAGAAGGCATAACTTCCAGCCCAATGCCCCTGATTAGCCACGAACTGTTAAAGGTGAAAACATATCCGAAAGGAATAAGTCATGGACCCAGAAAGATAGAATCACTACTAGCACATAACCACAAACTGAAATTGTAGAGACCATGATTCAAATACAATACAACCTATAACCTTAGAACCGAGTAAATTGGATCCGTGATTACTATTGCCTATAAATACAAGGAGAGCAATACTGGCCCAGGTAAGTGAGACTAAATTGAGAAATTCTAGTTCTCCGAGGAAAATACTGACTTAATCGTGAGAGTATTTTCCCCAAAATTACTTTTGGGACCTATTTTGCACGAAGAGCTATTTCTCGGTGAACAATGAGTACTTTACTTGGTCGGATTACCACATCATTTGGTGCCAACTATGGGGGCAAAAAAATTTGTTTCAAAATCATTCAAGTAAACAACTGTGTTTATGAGAAATGAGAAAAACCACAACTACCAGACACGAGAACAAGCAGTTGGATGCAAAAAAGCATTTATCCCAGCCAAGATCATGCATATGTCCCTAGTAGATAAAGGGAAAAAATAAGGAAGATACAGAGCATGATGAGGAGAAAGAAGAATCTCCTAACAAACCAGGAAAAGGAGAAGAGTCTAGTTATTCATCACCACAAGAGCTAAGGCTAGTTATTCACCACAAGAGCCTATTAACAAGAGGCTTCGTTCAGACGAGACAATCACATTTAGCAAAAAAGATGCGGTTCCCAACACATCACCTAATAATGATCAAATGGTTATTATCACTGAAACTGGTAATGTAACGGTTCAAAGAGTATTTGTGGATGATGAGAGTGCATTCAAGATCCTATTTATTAATTTCTCCGATAGGATAGGTTTCAAGCGGACTGATCTAAAGAAGTCCACATTCTCAATTGTAATATTTAGAGGATGAAGAGAGATAAAAATTGGTGAAAGTGGTCATGGATACACCAAGTCCATTTACTGCCATTATCGAAAGGTCATGGATAAACACAGCAAAGGCGATATGGTCCCTATAGCACTTTGTAATGAAGTTCCCGACCCCTGTTGGAATCGCACCAATAAGAGGAAACCAACAAACAGTGAGGCAGTGCATGGTCACTGCGATGAAAGCAAGGAAAATTTTGGAGCAAAACACTGTCTCAGATAATGGCTTACTCAGGCAATCAGAGTCAGCAATATATCTGGGAGAAGAAACTAAAGTTGTCATTTTTTATAACGAAGGCACTTCTAAGTGAGTCAAAATAGGAAAACATCTTCCAAATACGGAGAAAGAAAAGGTCATAAAAATAAGAAAATGTCACGAGTCATTTTCCTAGTTATCATTTTGAATGCTACATTTACAAATATACCAAAAAATACCTTAACAACGGAAAAAAACAGTTCACTAATATTGAAAGAATTCCAAAAAATGAGATATATAAGAAGAATATGTTGTACTAAACCCTTTCCAGTTAACATATAAAATAAAAAAATTAATTAACCATTTAAGTTTAAGTAAAAACCCTAAGTCAACATAACCTAACAATTAATTAACCTAGCAATTAAGAACACTAATACCTGGCTCAATCAATCAATCTAGCAACAAACCTAGCATTTATTATCAATTTCAATGAATCATTTTATCATCCACCACTATGAAGGCACCCAACCCCT